>SCHK01110665.1:0-15927 GCA_004124795.1 Poropuntius huangchuchieni
CACTATGTTTTCATCAAAAACCTTAATTTCTTTTCGAAATTTATAGCTAATTTCTATTACAATTACAAAATATAATATAATAATTATATATAATAATATATTATAATTTATAAATCTGCTAAATGACATTAAAAAGTCTCGGTAAATACACCTTTTGCAAGAAATTTAAAAAATGTTTTTATTATTGTAATTATCTCATCATTTGCCAATGGAATTTCATTTCTTTAATCCATTTATTCCTGAAAAGTATTTAAGAATTGTTAATGAAACCACTGTTCACGTTCACGTAACTTAAAATGATATTCCTGACTCCACTTGAAAGCTGTCCCTGTCAAGTCCCTTGTTTATTTCTTTTGTTTCCACATCCACACATCCCCTTTCACTTAACAGAATCTGGATGCTTCCGTTCCTGTTGAGTCCCAATGTGCTACAACACGGTGACCTTCAAAATGTCTCTTTGGCTCTGCTGATAATTAGAACAACCACACTCATTAGCCAACGACTGTCAACCTCCTGTGATTTTGTCGGTTTACCCAAGAAGCTTCACGTATCAGTGTGAGCTAACATGGTTATACATGGAGAACATCAAAGTGCTCTGCAGAACAGATGGTTGTGTATGCGAAAAACAAAATCAAAATAATTACCCACAATTCCCTTCTCAGCCTCGGACCAGGCCGTTTTGGTTGGCTCTCATTAAAATGTCAAAACATAGAGACTCTTTACAACGTATCTCATCTTTACAGCAGGGACAAACAGCGGGTTGAAATGATAGCGTTCCCCCGTGTCCATTTAAAAGAGTTTGTAGTCATTCTCCCTGGTGCGGTGTCTCTTACAGTGCCACATTAACACCTCCTCAGCTCACTGATTCCAGAGCCCTTTTTTTAGGGAATCAAACACACTCAGTACAGCACAACTGGGAATAACCCCCCTGATTTCTCCTGGCTGTAAGGGGTGAGTGTGTGTGAGCTCGTCCCCTGAGATTGTCGAGTGATTACACACATATTACAGTGTGCGAGCTCCCATGTCACATTAAAATTGCGCTTGCTCCTAATAGCATCTTTAGCCACCTTCCTTCCACCCCTCCCTCTCTTTTTCTCTCCTTTCCTTTCTTTTTCTACCTGAATGACTGTGAAAATAACCTCTGAACAAAAGGTCAAGTGACTTTTTTTTTCTGCTTCTCTGCAGACTTCATTTTTTTATTTAAGGGCCAGAGCTACAGTATAGAGTGCTTCAAGGTAGCCTAGCATGAAATTGTAATGCCGTGATAAACAATAGGTGCAGTCTTCACCGTTACACAGATGCAGAGTGTGGGTTTTGTGTAGGTGTAGGGTTGTAATGTACATGTGTGATTTGACAAGGACCCACATCGCCCTGCAATCATGTGCACACGAAGCTGATTCTGTGCTGAGTGAACCGTGGTTCTATGGCATTTTGAGTAAAAAAACAACAACCATGTAAATAAGTGATAAGGATATTTTTTAAACAGTATTATAATATGCAAATAAAAAACAACAACAGTGCCTCCCTGTTCAATGTGAACTCATTAATTTTCAAAGTGAGCTGGCGCCTTCAGGTGAAATGAGCTACAGGCGACAAGATGCTGGCATGTCCAGTGACGTGACAAAGTTGAGAAAAGTTTCACATTATGCAAATGTGCAGTGACTACCAATGGGAATGAAGACAGTGGAACTCATGTTTCCTGGCAGCTATTGTGCTTGAGTGCTCTAAAAACTTGCCTTCACATCATAGAAAAGAATTTGGATCGGTTCCTTCCATCTTTATCAGACAGCAAGAATCATACTTTATCAACTGAATTGTGTCATTCCTGTGACTGACATAAATACAATTGCAGAATGTTTAGCTGCCATTGAGCTTTCTGTTGGTCAGCGCTGATACCAATGGCATGGGTTTCTATTAAAATTGATGGATTTTGCATCAGAAGCTGTAACTGCATCTACACCTTTAATAGGCAAAGCGTTCCATATGCACTGTAACATACATTAAAAAAGCTAAAATATGCTGATGAGATCTTTTTTTTTTTTTTTTTTTTAATTTATTCATTTACGAGTTTAAAGCATGTTTGATGATGCGGTTCCCTTATCCAAGACAAATGTCTTTCATGGGAAACAATAAAAGTAACCTTAACCTTAATATAAAAGGCCTAGGCCTATAATATATGATATCTAACAATTGATATATAATATTAATAATTATAACACCACAAAAAATAAACTTTTAACACCAGGATATCACATTATTCGGATATAAAATAATTTGAAAGGAATCTCAGTGGACCGTTCACAGCTCTCAGACGCTATTGTCCTTGAACCTTAAGAGCTTATTTTTCCTTTTATTTAATAAAAAAATAAATAAATGCCGTGTAATCAGTAGCCGCTTGTAACGTGAGCTAAAGATAACCAAATTTCATCATTTTCAACACCGCCTCCCATTCAAGGGGGAGTAACTCTGTGCGGTGGAATTTTAATCAGACGTGATTTGATTGGCCCTCCGCTAATCCCCCTTCTTTCGAACTCATATTACATTGGACGTTCTCACTGTCAATCAGACTGTCTGTGCCCGCCCACCGGTGGCGCCAAATAAGGCACATAGTACCGCTGTGTGTGTCAGTAGCCCGGACGGCTCCGTCTCATCCCGCACAGTGAGTCAAGCGTGCTCGGCTGCGACATGACCAGAGCCCCGCAGACCTGGCCATTCAAATATGGAGCAGTTTAAAGCGATCATTTCGGTGCTTTGGATATTATTGCTCAACAGAAACGAGGAGTCCCGTGCAGAGGAAGGTATGTGTCTTTATAGTTGTTTAGACGCCAGGTAAATTGTTTCCGTACATGGCGTGAAGTGTCTAGTGGAAGTATAACTCTCACTGCAGGTGTGTGCTTTTCACATTCCGGCGCTGTAAAGTTAATAAACAGATACAGAGAGGACCGAAACAGTGATGCTTTTGCATTATGAGAAGCTTTGATTAAAACTGAAGTCGAAATGACAGTCGGCGTGCTTTTAAAAACAATGATCCTAAGGAATCCGCTATAGGACGCTTTTGACAAGCTGCAACAACGTGTTGTTTAAGGGGAAAATGTTCATACATAAATGGTTAATTTTATTATCTGTTTTATATTTATTCTCTTTTGTGTTTGAATTGCTTAGTTACTAAAACACAAGCAAATCACAACAAATTATGGTTGTGTATTGTTTCAAAACAAAATTGTCTGTGGAGATTAAAATAAGATAAATGTTTAAAATAAAAAAAGATACTTAGACAATAACGTATGTACATATATTTTTAATGATCTTCATTTTTAAAATAAAATGTACATATATTTTTCTGTATTGTCATAATCTGTTTATTCTTTTTTTTTTCTCTGACTTGTCATTTCTCTTTGTCATGTCTTCATTTTTCGTTGTCATGTCATTTTAATCTCCTTATTATAATACTACAAAAGCAGATTTCAATAGATCAGACTGTTATACTGGATTCACAATAGGTGCTTTTCTGACTGTGCTAGTCCTGGTGGGATTGTTTGACAGTCATGAAAGCTTCAGCAGTTTTGATGCCAGGCTGTCGCATTAGGCTCAGGTGAGGTCAACTAAGCGTCCTAATGAGTGGCATGGCACAGAGAGGGAAAGAACAGATAATAGCTGCGTCCCTTCAGGCTCTTTGGCTATGCTGAAGAAGCCCAGCTGAGCCAGGCTGCTTTCTCTCGCTTTTTTCCCTTGCTTGCGCTCTCGTACACAATGCTCTCATGTGCACATGGCTGAACTCTGCCAGCCCCCGTCCATCCTCTGCTGGAATGCTGGTCGACTGGATTAGAATCGTTGCCTTAATGAATGTTTTGACAGCGATTAATTGCTGTGAAAGCGATGTGTTCTGAAAGGCCTTGTGTGGCTGCGGTGATATGGACGTTTTCTGATTGAGCTGAATATGTTCTCACTGTACGGAGAACCTCTTTGTCCACAATTACATCCCAGTCCTGCTGCGTCGGTTCTCTTTGTATTCAGCCCCACTGTATTCTCTCTGTATTCGGTCACTGACAGGTGGGATTCAGACGGGATGAGAGCTCTTTGTTGGTGCATATTATTCAAAGAGCTAACCTAAAAGTGAAAATTGTAGTCGTTTACTTACCATCATGTATGCGATGACATAGCATATGGCATCTATTCTGTTTTATTTAGAGTCAACAAGATTTATTTTTTAAATAAATGAATACTTCTATTCAGCAAGGATGCATTAAATTGATTAAAAGTAACAGACATTTGTAATGTTACAAAAAATGATATTCCCGATAAATGCTGTTATTGTGAACGTATTCGCAAATATTAAGTATATTATCAACGTCGATATTATTAAGAAGTTTCTTGAGCACCAAATTAGCATATTTGACTGATTTCTGAGGGACACAGTGAGACTGCTGAAAATTCAGCTTTGCCGAATCTCAGGAATAAATTACATTTTAAAATCTGTTATAATACAAAAGTTATTTTAAACTGGAATAATGTTTCACAATATTACCCTATTTTTAACATTTAAAAATGCAGCTTTGGTGAGCATAAGACACTTCTTTTAAAAACATTTTGATTTACTTTCAATTTTAAATGGTGTGTGTATATATATACAGTATATATCATATGGGAAAAGCTGCAGACACATTATCTCACGCTTGCTTCATCCATCTCTCCTTTCTTTTTCTTTTCCTGTCTCCTTTCCCATTCCCCAAAGCGCAGGTGTCTTTCCTCACATAGTCTGTTGGAGGTGGAGGCCCCTCATTCCTGACCCTTCAGCCTTAACACACCTTGGCATCTCATTGTGGGCTTATTTACTGCTTTTTAGTGGGTTTGCGGTTGTTGCGGTGGCGCAGCGCTTTCGGCCATGTGCCGTCGCATCTGCCGCGTTGGTCATGCTGTTCCTGTGCCGTTTAAGTACTCTGTCAGGGTGCAATTCAGACCATATGAGGGCACTTACCTAGGAAAGCTTTATACGCCTGTCATCTCTGTGCTGGGTTCCATCAACAGACTCTGCCAAACTCCTCCTGAACAGCATTATGCTCTCTGAGTTGTTGGCAGAAGTGTAAAATCTGGACTTGGGCCCTGAATCTGTTAACAACGTGGCAATATTTAGCGTCATTTATCGATTTAAACAAAGACCAGTTAGCATGGAAATTCGGTGAGTTTATTAAAAGCATGTTTTTTAGTCCTGGCTAATGGTGACGGGTTAGACCGTCGGATGTCTGTGCTGGCGGTGCCTGTACTTGTTGTTGAAGGTGGCAGCCGGACTGTGCGGGCAAGGTTAGAGTGATTTGTGAGGTTGGCAGGCGTAACTGTGACATCCAGGAGTTTATTTAGTGGGCTGTTGTGATGTGTGGACTCACAATGAGCAAGAAAGGAAGTAAAACAATGAGAGCTGGAGACAGGAGATGGCTGTGTCCAAAAGTAGAAAAATTCTGTTTTCGTAGGCAGTGTATGGAGGTAGAAAGGTGAGCAGTTTCTTCATCCTAGCTTTTTTTAGCAGCTTCATTGCCTGGAAGCATCCTAACTGAAACAGAACCACGTAAGCGATTGATCTGGAGCGCTCTATATAGGCAGCGACTTGTGCGTCATAGAAATAGTGTCATGGAAGACAACTAAAAATTGATTTCAGTGCAGGCGTTGTGAGATGAATGAAGCAATATTGGCATAAAATACATTTTTGAGTAAACAGTCTGTTTTAAAAGATTTAGAAGCTGTTTTTATTAGGAATTTCATTATTATAAGTGGTTTTTTTTTTGTTTTTTTTGCTTTGCTCATACTCACCGAGTATGAGATCACATTCTTTCATGCAATGCTGCCCTTAAATTTGACCTAAAGAAAGTATTATTGCAGGTAGGTTTTTACGATATCACATTGTCCTAACATCATTATCATTGCCAAGAGAATTCACAATAGCAGAATTATCACAATATCTACAGAAATTTTGAAATAATGCTATAAAGTCAATTTCATCCTTATCGTTATTTTGTGTTTTCTCTCTTTTTGGCTTATGAATCACCCTCAAAATATGTATGTAAGGAGTAAAAGAGTGAGTTATAATTATAACTCTTCAAAAGCACGCAAAAAGAACTTCCTGCAAACTGAGGTGTTTTTATGAAACCCAAAGGTGAGCAAATTTTCGGGTCAAGTGTCTTGTTTTTGTCTGCCATCTCATTAAAAACGACATACTGTGTCATCGTCATCATAGATGACAACCAGCCTTAAGGTGCAACGCTGCCACCTACTATGTTGGAGTGTTCATGAAATAGTTACTGGCACTAGATTATTTATGATATTATCGTTAGTGTTCAGTATTTCATTTGTAAAAAAATATTACAGTTATGGTCAGTAGAAGTATAGTACGACACCTCTAAGGGCAAACAGCATAATTAAGTCATGGAAGTACATTTGAAACCATTTTCTTTAGGAAGACACTTGAACTGCCCCTTAAATCATTGACTGACTGGGCAGCCGATGCAGGTCTTATAGTCATGATTACCCATAATACCCTGTGTGGATGTCATAAGAGAATCGGTGCTTGCAGTCTGGTAATTAAGCTTGATCTGTTTCCTCACAAATTGACCAAGTCCCGTATTGAGTGGAACCATGCGGATCAATGCTGCGTTGTTCTCTGCGGCTTTAGGAGAAGGGTCACCGGGATTCATCTTCGTTCCCTGTGAGGACAAGTTTCTGCTGGATCTGCAGGAATGCCCCTGGAGGCGGAGTCACGTCTGAGGTGGTTTTGTGAAGGGGATGGATGGTTTTATTACCAGGAGAATATGGATGTTTCTGGAATGCCATGCAGCTTAATAAAGGTGAAAAATGAAACGTACTTTATGCCGTCAGTGTTGGATGAACAGAAAACCAACCAGCAAAATGCCTGATTGTCCTTCCAACTGCATCGTGCAGTTGCTTTTGAATATTTATCTATTTACAGTGCTGGAATGTGTCAGACAGCTGGCAAAGAACATGCTGTGAATGTACCTGACCTCTTGTGCTGATCTTTATATTTAAAGCACTCTAGACAAGCATTTCCGCTGTGAATATAGGTTGTTTTTTCTCACATTTTATTAATGTGGTTCAGTATCTCCAGTATCCGGTTTGCTTTTAGAGGTGCGGAGGGCCGCTAACATGCAGATGTGGGTTTATGCAACACTCCAGACCCCTGGCTCTTTTTAGGTTTAATTAAGATAAGAGAGAGAAAACATTACTTTTCTTTGTCTAAGCAACAAACTCGATGGTGAGATTCTTCCTGTTTAGAGTTTTTGAAGCTGAACACACTTTTCGCAACGACAACAATTTTTTCCTAGAGTTAACGAAGGAGAGAGGTATTGATCTAGGGTCATCATCTCTCCAGGCACCTGACCATCTGTAGATCTGGGTAATCTGATTTAATGAAAGCCGATAGCTGACATGAAGGGTTTGCATATGGAATGCCACTTTTTTTTTTTTTTTTTTTTTTAGAGGGACATAACTTTTTGACAGTAAGTGTTAAAAATGGAACAGATCATTTTTTGCAGACAATTTTTTAAATTATATTTTTATATAGTATATTCATAGAAAAATCACACATAGGCTATATCAAAATATAATAAAAAGTTAGATACATTTTAAACAAAAACATATTTATTCAAAAGTTATTTCACATGCTTGTATTTTATTTTTATTTTTTTTTTTTTTAGGAAAAAATTTATTTATTCAAAAGCTTGATTTATTATGTTGCCATATAATTTTCAGTTTTTAGCCAAAGCTTTTCAGCCCCCTGGGTTAAGGCCAGTTTTATTCTCTGGTAAGGGCTGATACAATCTGGCACTAAAATGTCATAGTGAGTTGTTTCACAATAGACATCCAATCATAAAGTGCCTCAGTGCTCAGCTCATTAAATATCCATGAACTTTGCACTCATGCAAAAACTTTCACATGTAAATTTAGTTTTGAAGAGAATTCAAACCAGTTATAATGACAAAAAGTTACACCAAACCAGCTAACCGGAGTGATGAAGTGTAAAGTAAGATTTAGTGTGATTTCGAAGATTTAAGACATCCAGAAAGGCAATATTTGCACATTCCCATAGGTGGACAGTTGCATGCCTTAAGTTGTCCAATCTCTGAGTTAGCATCATGAATATTCATATGTTGTTCCAGGTATCAGCAGTCTGGAATAAGGTATTCCTTAATTACTTTAATGCTGTGTTTTTAAAAAGATGCTGGGTTATCTTTTTAAGTTTGTTAGTGTTTCATTGTTGCTTATGTGATTGTTTTATTGGACCTAATGCATATCTAATAACAAGAAAATCTCTCTGCCGATACGTTAGGGGTGAATTCCATCCCAAAGTTCATAGCAAAGGCCATGTGCCGCATCCCCACTGGGAAACTACTTAAACTTTAATGTTTCGTTCAGCATCCTCACAGCATTGTACAGCCTGAACTGTCTCTCAGCTTAAAGGCTGTTATATTTGAACCACCTGATATGTAAAGTGGATTTTAAGTATCCTCTGCCCGCTCAATGAGTGATGCCTGATAGACACTTAAGACACTTACAGCAATTTACTCTTTCCTGAGCCGCCCACATGGGCGAGATATATCAGCCTCTCCCTGTCTGGCATGCCAGCGTGACATGGACTTGGCGACAGCGCCGCTGGCCCCTTCGGCCCCCTCAGATGCCCGTGAAGCAGCACTCCGGTGATGTGCAAAACCCCATTAATCTTTTGAAGAGGCATTTGACCTTTCAAACTCATTAAGCACGGCAACCTCGCACATGCCGGATATGAGCCTTCCTGTTCGCCTTCTCCGTCTCCCTCTGCCCCCTTTATCAGGGCCTAGATAGAAACAATGTTCTCTCTCCCTTCCTCACCGTGCAGCTTTGACCACTGACCTGGAAAATCGCCCGACCTTTTAATGCGTGGTTTCCCGCTGATGAATAAATTCATAAATTGTACGCTCTGGCATGAAGGCTTTACTCAGTCTCCCCAGAGCCGAGATCAGGGCCACAGGTTTAGTAAGCCTGACTTCTACGATTGCAGTTGCTCCCAGTGGTAGGAAAACAGTTGGTGTTGGGTTCTAGGGGATGGACTGATAGGGTTAGTTGATGGAAGCTGCTGCTGCTGCAAAGGTTGGAGCCGTGGCATAGCAGTTTAGTGCATGGGCTCAGATGTTGACGGCAGAATTGACGGTGTTCACATGGGACGTGTTATTGTGAATTTGAATCGTTTGTTGTTTCATGTTGTTCTTTTTCTGTCCGTCATTTCCTGCCATCTTCCAATAAAAAGTGTCAAAAAGGCCAACATAAAAATAAGATTCAAATTTATTATAATAAAACTGAAAAAAGGCCACAGAAATTGCAATGGGAAGAGATGACATTTCAAGCGTAAAAATAATGTTTACTTGATCAGTCTTGGCGTAGCTCTTTCGAGTTTGCCAAATTAAAAAAAACACCACACAAATAGAAATAAACACTCAAGAAAGGTAATGCAGGACTTCAGAATAATGGAATAACAATATTTTCCTTTAACACTTTGTTCACAGATGATTGTGGGAGCTTCTGTGAAAATATACTCCTGTGTCGTTGTTTTTGTCCTGAATGGGTTGACTGCAATCTCGCAGGCAAATGAGCCAGAGCTGTGGCTATCTGTATGGCTGAACCGCAAGCTCTGCAATCAGCGTGTGAAGTGTTTGGATCTGTGTGTATTTCTACGTTTGCTCTGATTGCAATCAAAACAACTGAGGGGGGTCTGCGTTCAGAGGCAAAGAGTGTGTGTGTGAGCGTTTCACTAAACAGTTAACCCCAAGCCAGGGTCAGCATGAACCTCGGATATATCAGATATAACATTGTGCATATCGTCCAGCTTGGAAAAATAAAATTTACCTGATGCTATTTTTTTTTTATAGTGGAACTTCTGTAATATCACAACTGGTGCTTCATCTAGAGGCATATAAATCCTGGCACGCTTGGAATGGATACGCTAGAGATAACAGCTTGATTTATCGGCTTTTTTACTCTTGTTAAGATCTTGTGCATGCTCAGACGTGCACTGTGATTGCTTTTTCAGAGTGTTTAGAAGGCTTTACGTTCTGTTCAAGAAGCAGATTTCTCAGGGCTCTGAGCTGTTTGCTGATAGAACGTTTATTATTGCTTGATGTGCTGTGGAGGTTTGGATGTTGGACTGCAACAACTAATCGGTAAAGTTTGAAAATGAAAATAGTTGACAATAAATGCCATTTTGGATTAGTGTTTTTTTGTTCTATTTTATTATAATGTTTATACTTGGAAAAATGTATAGCATGCCATGAATTTACTTTTTGTTGTTCTAGAGCTTTTTCTTATTATTACTAGTCATGTGATATGAAACATAATGGTGTTTGACTTTGACATCATCAGCATTGTGATGCTACCCAAAGGTTTGGAGCCTGTAGAAGTTTTGCTGTTTTTAAAAGAAGTCTCTTATGTAAAAACTGTAATATTGTGAAATATTATTACAAATTCCAATAACTCTTTTCTATTTGAATGTTTTTAAAATGTAATTTATTCCTGTGATGCTAAAGCTGAATTTGCAGTCATTACTCTAGTCGTCTGTGTCACATGATCATTCAGAAATTATTTTAATATGCTGATTTGGTGCTCATGAAACATTATTTGATCAGTAGTATATAGGTCAGAAGCGCAGCATTTATTTGAAATAAAAATCTTTTGTAACATTAATGCATCTTTATAAATATTATATGCCTTTACTGTTTCTTTTTTGATCATTGTAATGCATGCTTGCTAAAATCAAAGTAATAATGTATTTCCAAAATCCTGCTGGTCTATTAGTAGTAGTAGTAGTAGTAGTAGTAATAATAATGTTAGTAATAATAATTGTACAGTAATACTGAAAATGTAGATTGTTTTTTGGTTATTTGAACAAATTAGTGACAAAATATTTAATTGCAGTGTTGTTTATATATAAATGGGTATATTTAGCATATTTACAATAGCAGAATGTCAGAGCTGCTGTTTTCCAAATGTCCGTAATAGCTAGGGCTGCACAATTAATCAAATTTCTAATCGCAATTACAATTATGGATGCCACAATTAACTAATCGTTCAAAAAGGCAATAATCGTTCAAAGTTCACTTATGTTATTCTGAGTGGTTAAGATGTGTTTTTTTCTTTCTACAGGTTAGTTTAACATTATAATACCATGCATATTTTTACTTTTTTTTTTATAATTAAAGAAGAAACCAATCCAATGAATAGTTGACATTTGAGGCTTAGTACTACAGAAAAGCAATAAAAGTTTTCAGTTTAAATGTTTTCAGCTTATTTATTTTCATATAAAACTATGATACGAAGTTGCTTCAAACAATGTTATAAACATCATTCAATGTAAATTGTGTTAATCGCAATTACAATTTCAAGTGAATAATCGACAATTATGATATTTGTCACAATTGTGCAGCCCTACTAATAGCAGCTTTGGCATTCTGCTAAATAATAAATTTTATGTTGAACCCAATAAAGTAAATCACAAGGGCTTGGAATCACAGAATGAGTAAATGATGAAAAATGTTAATTCTTCAGTGAACTATCCCTTTAAGTGTGTGTGTAGTGTATGGTGATGTAATGTGTGGTCAGATGGTCAGTTGGCGAGGTGGTGTGGTCCTCTCTCTCAGGGCCAGATGGGGAGGCTCTCAGGAAGTGCCAGTTCCTCCTCTCTATCCACTCTGCGAGCCTGTCCTCACACACACTCAAGTTAATGGCTGTGTGTGTGTGTGACAGCGTCACCCTTTATTTCTCCTTGTCTCTGAGGTAATTGTAGATTACTTTAGCACTCCTTGAAGGTCAGCTCAAGGACAATTTAGCAGACAGGTGTCTAAATGAGAAGAAATAGGATTCACCTAGCAGGGAATGTGTGTGTTTGGCCTTTTGCTTTTTGTGGCCATGTACCTAAGGCTGTTTCTGACCCAGAATGCAGCTCATACAGTTGTGTGGAAGTCAGTGAATGACTAATATTATGGTGGCGCTGTCTTTTGTGTGGAGGGTTGATGACACCAGTACTTCTGTTGCTGTCCATTCATTACCACATAACTCTTTCAGTGTCTCTCTCTCTCAAGTATGACTCAGCTAAGATCTATTAAAGTTTGACATTAAGAACCATTGATGTTTCAGTATGACAAACCGAATTAAAACCGTCACATGATATATTTCAGAAATAATTCTAATATGCTGATTTGATGCTCAATAAACATTTCATCTTATTATTCAGCATTTATTTGAAATAGAAATCTTTTATGACATTGTACAAGTCCACTTTTTATCATTTGTAAGCTCCCTTGTTCAATACAAATATTAATTTCTTTAAAAAAAAATCTTACTGACCTCAAACCGTTGAGTTCTAGTGTGTGTATATACTTCCTCACACAGGTAGCAAAGGTGCAAATCAATGTCACCAAATGTCAACCTGAAGGCAGTGTGCACATAAAAGCACAGTGAATTCTTCAATGCAGAGATGGTGGGACTTATTGATGGGCATAGTTTGCTTTAGGTCAGTTTGTAATGGCGTTTAAACTTGTCAGAAGGTAGCATCTCGGTTTGTAGCTCAGCATTTGAAATTTCTGCTGAATCAAAGTCAGATCACATTCATAATGTTTGAATCAAAGTTCAACAAATAGTTCGGAGATGAGTCTACCAAATCCTCCAATACAACTAAAACAAAGCTCAAATGCCATTGCAACAAATAATAACACGGAAAATATAAGCATAGCAGATGTATATTATTACAACAACAGCATGCAGTTGCATTACTCAGAAATCCCTGCAGTGAATCCCTATGCTAAGAAAATGTGTTTAGAATAATTAGTGAAATTTGTTAAAGCAAGAATCACTTTTATGGTTGTACATTTTCCCCTCTAACTAAATACCACTCTACGTTTTGGCATATAACATGTCCTGCAACTGCATAAGCAATGTCTCATATCTTGTAGCTTGAAAAGTCCTAGTGTGTATGATTTTTAACTTACTAACATCAACCAATCAGACACCGTAGCTGCAGTAAACCACCTCAGCAGCTTGATGCCTTTTCAACAACACACTAGTGGCAACTTTTGCTCAGACATGACTTGCATGTTCTTCAGAATTCCAGTATTATTATGTAACACCACACTTAGTGATGTGCATACAGCATGTACATATGCCTAGAAATGTGCTTTTAGCTTCATTTACACAGTCTTCTGATCGTACATGAACACGTCGCTCTGTTAGCTGGTCCTGCCTGGGAGAGTGCAAATGTGATGAAAAATTCAGGGCTGTTCTGTGGGTTGTGCAAGCTTAGAGTTGAGAATACTGTTAAATACTGCAGCAGTCACAAAAGGCAGCAATTTAAAACACTACCTGGCTCCTTTCTTGCCCCAAGAGCATGAGACTGTGTGTGTGTGTATTCAAGCTATCAGTATTGCTAACCCAGCCCCAGAGTCTGTTACATTAGCATGTCCCAAGTTGGTCCATCCAATTTCTAGTGATTTCTGGAGTCTTCTCTGTAGAAAGTTTTATTCCAGGTTGGTTTATGTGTGAGAGACTGAGAGTTGATAACACCAGCTTGTTTTATTTATTTTTTTGGAGCGATTGAGCAGTAGCAGGCTTGGCCGAGTGGACTTCCTCCTGTTTTAGGTCTGGACTCGCACGTGTGAAGACTCTGCTTAGTGCAACGCCACTTTTTGACATTCCAGACTTGTCTGAGCTGTCGTGTTCAAATGCTTCCCATCTGTGGGCCGGGCTGCTTGAAAACTAGCAGTGGAGCATTTGCATTTTAATTTGCATTCAATCACCGCTGTGTGAGTGTGTGTTTACGTGCGTGTTTGCATTTATGGTGTCTTCTGAAAATTGCCTAGTGTTTTTCCGTTTTCCTTCTTTTTTTTTATTATAGAGGCACTACGAACCTTAAATTTCAATCTGTCCGTTCAGGGTGAATGTAGATGAGCCTCCCACTATCTTTTTTTCACTTGCAGTCTGTATCTTTCTTTTCCTTTCCATACACAGATTTCATTAGCGATGTGATATGAACCAGGAGTCTTGGACAGCAGTTCAGCAGAATTTTTTTTTTTTTTTTCTTTCCTCATGCTGCCTCATGCACGTTCACCCACTCACACTAACAAATTTAACATGATGTTTTCCTTGATTGCTAACACACAAAATATGATTCTGTTGGCCCAAAATCCCAAACCATTATGTCAGTTCTCAAACGTTCAGAAAACATTTTTTCTTCTTCACATTTTTGCATTCAGATGGCACTCAGTGTCTATATGAAGCACAGGTTAAACCATTGCATTAGACCAATGCAATGTTAAGTTATTTGTCAATGTTTTGGTGAACTTTATCATATAGATTGAGTAGCAAAATTGTTCACAAGTCCAACAATTATTTTAAGCCAAAGTTCAGTTTTGATGGAAGAGAGAGAGTTTTGGACTGAAGTGTTGGAATGGTTGTGGTTTGCACAGACTGCTGTGTAGCTTCGAGTTTCTAGAAAACATTAGGCCTATGTGTTTTAGCCTTTTGAGGAAAAACTGTCAACAGGGAAGGTAGCTGCAGTGTCCACTTTACGCATGGCTTAGTTTATGTAGTTATGTAATTTCTCTCTTTCTCTCTCCCCAGTCTGCAGTATCACCTGTTCTCCGTGTCATCCTGCCCTCTCTCCTTGACTTTCATTCTCTTTATTCAGCTCTGTGTTCATAGGGTACCAGTAGTAAGGAGGCTGTTGGGATTCAGGGCTTCTAAATGATTGGCAGTAGAGAAATGGAGAGAGAGAGACCCTCTCCCTGTGCTTTGATTAAACTCTCTGAGATCTGTCCATTAGTGGATGGGCCTCTTCAGAGGATGTGTGGGCTGGTAGATATTGGGGTGCCACAGGAACCAGGGTTAGGACCTTTTCCTTTTCACTTTATGTGATGCCTGTCACATTTTTCATTTCAGCTTCCTAAATGGTTTCGCCTTCCTCTTTCCTTACAACCTGAAATTTAAATGTGTGCAATCTTTCTATTCCTCCACACTAAATAAGAAGATGGAAATCGCATATGACCCTCTCCATAGCTAAATTACTCATCAAAAGCATAGTCTTTTAACAGAATTGAGCATTGAAAGAGCATCTTATATCATATTTTCTATGCCGTCATTGATTAATGTTTCCTTCAAGGTAAACAAGTTTGGCAGATCATTTCCTTGCCACAGGAAAATACACTTCTGCCCACGTTTGTACATTCCATATGTGCCTCAGGTGGTTTTGATTGGAAGCACTTGCTTCAATGAGCTTGAAATTGATGCAAGGTCTTCCAGAGATGACCTTTTCCTTGCCGAAGGCAAAGGTCAATACAACACATCTGGGAAAGTCAATGAACTTTGACCTGATACAGGCTAAAAAATCAAACAGGCGTTTTGAGAGCAAGCTTTGGTTAAATGGTTTATTTGATTTGATTAGCATGAAGATTCATCAGCACAACCCATGATGAGTTTCACGAAGGCTGCATCCAAAATCACATACTTCTTTTGGATAAGTACTTTTGAAAAAGTATGTCGAATGAGTGTATGCACAGTAGTATATGATGTACTACATTTGTCAAGTTGTCATTGTCATGTTATCTACCAGCATTAACCAATCGCAAATCCTCTCCCGTAGCCTTGTGGAATAGTAAAGTGTCCATTGTATTTGCACTTCAAAATCCTGCCAGAAGTCCTACTTGCTGTACTACTTGCCATGTGCATTCTGTATGCACATGTCCTTTTTTAATCATTTTAATCTAGTTATTTCATAGTCATGTGATCACTATTGTATCCTAGCTTGCTCAAAAAAAAGTATGCCATATTNAAGTTATTTCATAGTCATGTGATCACTGTCAAATTGCTATTGTATCCTAGCTTGCTCAAAAAAAAGTATGCCATATT
>SCHK01110686.1:10703-26813 GCA_004124795.1 Poropuntius huangchuchieni
GGCATAGGGAAAAACCATAAATTGACAGTCCCAGAATTCCCTGCATTGCATTTCAAAATGGATGTTTTTCTTTGAAATAATGATGTTTCTTCTTAGTTTTTTCTTATCAGTTATGTTTATTAGGGTTGTATGTTACATCTAATGTTGTTAAATTAATGTTTATTGCATATTTCAATTGAATGAGTCTCACCATGATCGTGTTTAGTGTTTTTTACCATAAATTTACAGAATTTCTTTTAAAGTGTATAGCAGTTACACACTCATTTGGTCACGAAAACTTATAGTTTGTATGTAATAAAATGCCCATCTTTGCAAGTATCCTCATAAATACAGTAATTTGAAAGCGAACAGCTCAGAAAGAAAACACGTAAAAGCATAATGGGTCCGGGCAGCTCTTAAAGTTACAGCAGTCTAATATTCCTGTTGTTTGTCATTCATGTTAATCAAAAACCATAAGAAAGAAAATCTCTCACTGCTCTAGACTAAATCACTTTTGTAACTTTAATAAGAAGAAATATGTCTAATTTACACTCATGCTATATCATTACAGTGAAATAAAATGACTCATATTGTGAGTCATAGGTTTAGCTCATATTGCCCACCCCTAGTCAGAATAAGCTGACAACATGGAACAGACTTTATTTCACAAGTCTTGCTACATAAGACTATGAACACGAACAATGAAACATCTAATGTAATTTATTCATAATGTTGCAAAATCACACCATTACTGAAAAAACAAAATGAAACTTTGGCCACAGCTTGAATCTTCCACAGCTAAAACGTCTACACAGCCTCTGCTTGTCTTGTGTGTGTGTGTGTGTGTGTGTGTGTGTGGTCGTATATTTACTTCGCCAATGAAATATTCATCCATTGCATAACCACCAGGGGACTTTCAGACTGAAGACTTCACCCGAGACATACACAGAATGTTGACTTGTGTGGCAAACCGTAATGCTGTGCAATTGGACTTGATCTTCGACTGAGCTACAGATGAACTTGATTGACTGGCATGACAATTTTACAATTTGTGAACCTGATCATCCTTTTTTACTCTGGATGTAAATTAAACAAACAGGAGAATTAAAAGAGTAAACATTTTCCACTAGAAGTTTTGCAAAACAACATTTTCATTCATTTAGTAAAAACGTTTTTACTTCATGTATTAAATCATATGTAACAACCATACCAGGTCTTCATATGGCCCATAGATGTACAAAAGTCATCTACAGCTTTTCAGCAGCTCCTTCAGTTATTGTCATGCACTGACATAAGCGAGCACAGAAGAACAGATAAGCTTCTCTTTGTCCTTCGTTATAATTAATCCCGTTGTCTGAGGAATTCAGGGTCGTGCAGCAGTGCATGTAATAACTGCTGTCTTTTTATTGGCAAAAACTTTTCGGGCCTCTCTGTAACGACCTGAAGGTGAATGACAGGAAGCTGGGAGTTTTTCTCATGTTTGCTGGACTATACGAACATATCAGCAGCTCTGCATGAGCCTGACATCTACTTATGAAAAGAGTTAGAAAGTGGCTGTCTAACCTGCTCTAACTTCATATTGATAGCTATAAATGATTCACTTTTTCTTAGCTGCTAAAATGGCTGAAAGTTTAACTCTTTTAATGCCTCTGCTAATGAAATGCATTTTCAATGGCTTTTCAAAACTGAATGTTAGGACTGATTAATGATGGACAGACTCACTCTCAGATTGTAAGGATGTGATCTGAGTAGAAGTTAATATTTTCTTGTGTGTGCAAAAATAGTTTTGCAATACTGGATCACCATTTGGTGAACATCTGACAGCTTGGCACTGTAGAATCACTACTCTGTTTTGCTTCTTCATTTACTTTGCTCACCTTCTATGTGTGTGTGTTATGTGCGCATATGTTTTGACAGTTTTATTGGCAATTTGAAAAGAAATTTCTAAGCTAAATTTGCATCCCCATATGGCGATAAACAAAAAACACTTCCAAAAACAGTAAGCTGAGATGTAAAATATTTGATGAGTGACGCACACAGACACAACAAGCACATGAGCCAGAGGGACACCAGAAAGCCTTCTGCTCATGTTCCAGCTTGCTCTTTGCGACCCCTGCACCCTGGGCACCAGCATGGGTCATTGTCAGCTTTGGGCAAAAATTGTCCACTATGAATCACTGCTGTAGCTATATCAGAGAGCCATTTCACAACATCCACAGCACTCCACAGGATTTACCTTTTGGAAATGTCTTCACACAGCTAAGATGTAAGACGCTGCATAAATCTATTCACACAGACATTTTGATACCACAAACAATGTTAGTTCTGTATTTTATCTTTAAAATCTGAATTTTTATTACTGTATTATTTGCATTGAATTATTGTATTTTTTTATATATTGTATTTTATAATTTAAAAAAATACTGCATAACTTATACAGCAGCAAAAGCACCAGAAATGGCACAGAATTTAAAGAGGCACAGAGTATATAATTAATTATTGCATTATAAATAATTTTGAAATAAAATTAAATAAATACATACAATTAGGAAGTAAATAAATATATATTTTTTACAGAAACAAAAGTATCAGAACTGGCACAGAATTTGAAAGACGCACAGTCTATATAATTAATTAGGTAAACAAATGTATGAAGTAAATAAATAAATCAACAAATAAACACAAAGTTCAAGCCTGCACTTTTGCTGCAAATAATTCATAGAGAAGCAAAAGCTTCAGAACTGGCACAAATTTTGAAACAGGCACAGAGCCTGTGTAAAGATGCATCATGGGTAATTTTAAATTCCAGCATGCTGGAATGATGGAAATATTGAGAAGTCAGCGGTGACAACATGCAGTGTCACAAAGTCTGTGCGCTTGACAGCCAAAACCGCTTGTTGTTTTTTTCTGAAAGGAAGCCAAGCGACCCATCTGTCAAAAATACATACATGCAAAAGGTGGGAAAAAAAGCCTTGCACAACGGGTGGCAGCCAGTGGCTGGCAACACGACCCAAAATAACAGCTGTGTTTTTTCTTTTTCTGTCCAGGTTCATTATGCAACTACAAAGCCCATAAGAATAAACATGAGAGTGTGAAACCCAGGTGTATTGAGAGATCTAGAGCTTTCCACCTGTAATGGGACCGCAGCTTTCAGCACATTCAAGTATTATTAACAGAAATGAAAACTGTTAAGTGGCCATTGAGTGTTCACGGTGCTTTCCAATCAGGACTCAGTTATGATTTGAATATTCATGAGCTGAATATGCTTATCATATGGCTTAAACGGTTGGCTAATGCTGTTCTACTGTCAAGCCAACAACAGATTGAGATCTGGAAACTGAACACAATAATGAACCATAGGATTGAATGATATGATACAATACTTATAATTGCAGTGTTTCAGCCATCTGCAACATCGATGTCAGCAATTACTGACACGACTGAAAAAGAAAATGTATACTATATAATTTTTACAATGCAAGTTCTTGGGGGGTTTTGGCTTCAAACTAACTTTGTGTTAGTTCTAACAGACCAGCAAACACTAAGCGAGTGAAAGCGGGCTCGACCCCAATTCAGGCCAAACATAAAAGAGATCTGCTGAAAAAAAGGCAATCTGAAAAAGATATGGATATAGAATTTATAAAGGTCAGCGCTACAGGTTATGACGGATGTTATGATCAAAGCTTTGACCCTTCCATAAGTATCAGAGAAAGAAAGCTCATGCAAAGCTTGCCAGAAAACCTCTAAACTTAGAATCTGTATTAGTGCAAAAAGCACTTTGGTCTTTCTGTCAATCACATATATGAATTATGCTTTGCTAAAGTCCCATTATAATTACCACAAGAAAGAGAAACACCTCAAAATTACATTTAGCTGCATAAACAGATGGAAAGAGATGGAAGGGAAGGTTTTTTTTTATAGATTCCACAGAAAAACATTAGACTGCATATTCATCATGCCAATGTGTTATTGCATTTGTGTCGCCCATTAGTAAGCAGACTGTGGCGTATATATCTCTCTATTCCCTTTTGCTTTAGTATGAAGGGTCGGGGAAAATGAGGCAACTGGAAACAAAGACGTGCTTTTGAAGAGACACAAACTGAATGAATGAAGTGAGCAAATGTCTAGTCCAAGAGTTCTTAACTCCAGCCCTCGAGGTCCATTTTCCTGCTGAGCTTAGGACTAACCCTTATCAAATACATCTAAACAAGCTAAACAGGGGGTCTGTCCGAAAGCTGAAAAATGCTGCCTTCGGAGGATCCATTCTAAGGTAGGAAGGCATCAAGGCAGTTATCTTTGCTTCCTGTTTGTTGAGATGCCTTCATTTGATCAATTTTTGAAGGCAGCATAAATGTATCCTTGATATCCCATAATCCTGTGTGTTCCATTCCATGTCAGTTGAGCTAAAAAATAAATATGGCATCTGAAAACTGTTTTTAACCAACTTATTCCACATTTGATGTTATTTCTAGTGGGAAATTACCGTTATATGAATTAAATATTAGCTTTTTTCACCAGAGTTGGTATATTTTGTTGTAGATCATTAAGCCATTGTGTTGATTCAGAAACCTTGCCAAAATCATTTTGTGATTGGAGTTTTGGACACAGCCATGGTTTTCAGATTTACTAGAAATCTACACAGGCATATGAGTTTGATCAAGAGCTAAACTCCGCAAGTAAGTAGACCTCGAGGGCCAGAGCTGAGAACCCCTGGTCTGCTTCAGTTCTGTTGTGGGACATTATGACCCTTTTTAGACTATGAATACTGCAATTCATTTTCAGTTTTTAAAGCTGAAACTTGAAGATGATCTCCACAAGTGTGATTTTGCAATTGGCAACGTAAAATGAACAATGTAGGTATAAACAAAGTCATTCAACAAAAGTACCAAAATGTTGTTGTCAGGTCAGTTTGATTAAAATTGTTTTTAATAAATTGGCAGAGAGATACTATAGCACATCATATCCCAAAACTACACTAAGAATATTTCTGTCCCTTATCGAAGTAGTTTTTAAGCTTTTGTCAAAGCATAACACTCTATTTGCTCTACAGTTCATGTTTTTTGATGCAGAGAACTGGTACATAAAACTAGTAAATTGAAAACCATAAACCTTGAAGTATGAAGACTTCCAACTCAAAACAGGATTCTGGAGGCTCGTCACTTACTTCTAGTTCTAACTTTGGTCGAGGAGTATATTCAATTTGCTTTCATTATCCGTAGGTGACTGACGCAGTGAGATGACAGCGTCTCGATATGCTACCATGATCACCTGAGAAACAAGAAGATTAATTAACTTTGACTGTGAAGCCACGTTCGGAACAGATGTTTGAAAAAGGCTCTCAACTGTAATCTTTAATTATGAATTTATGCACATTCCTCATATCCGCTGTGCACAAGTCTGTAAATGTCTTGATGAACACTCACAGATCCGTAAATGTCTCGATGAAACCTCGCAGATGAGAACGAAGGGTTCTGGTAGTCTACATCATGCCTGACATGAGGGAATTGGGAAAACGACTGTGCAAAACATTCTTGTAACAACCTGGTTCCTGACCGTGAAGAATTAAACCAGTAGTGACAGATGCATGACGGTTTCTTCTTATCCATAGAGACAAAAGTTGAAATGGAAAAAGAAAGAGATTTCTTAACATAAAATAATTTTACAGATATTTCATGTCAAAAACAAGAGTCTCAACTTCAAATTTCCTGATTTCCTGGTAGAGCTCTCAGGAACATACAAAAAACACAAGTGTTTTATCATCAGTTTTAAATATATACACAATAACTTGTACTGTTAAACAGTTATTTCAGACCTTTCAGGAGATGAAGAGTAAAGATACCTGAGAACTACCATTTTGTACTCTCTGATCAGGCGTGTAGCAGTTCCAGAGAGAATCTGTTCTTTCAAATGTGAAATTCAAGGACTAAACATCACACTATATTGACACAAATGACATTTGTAATAAATGCTTATATTAAAGAGTAGCTGCAGCATGTCAAAAATGGAAACCGGGGGGGTCAGTCAACAGAAGTAGTATCACAGCAACCGCTGCAGACTGTAAACTGCCATTCTCATAATTATCTGTGTGACAGCTCACATTTCATGGTTATTTATTAAAATGACTATGCCTCATAGTTTGTTTGTTTGTTTTCTTACAAGTAATGTACATTTGGGCTTTATCAAAGACTACATGGTACACCCACATGAATAGAAGTCCTCCTTCTAAATAAAAAAGCCATCACATCACTGAACTGCTGATGCACTGTCAGCGTTCAGAAACGTGTAGTCACTGACATCTCTTCCAACCTAAAACATAAGCTTTTAATGCTATTTGAGCATAAGAAACAACATTAATGAGACGGGTCATGTCAGATTTTTTTTTTCTGATTTGAAATATCATTCAAATGCGAGTAAGGCAAGCAGTTTTTGAGATTTCAGATTTTGAGATTTTATAGATTTCCTATATTCACGTAGACAGGGCTTCGTCCTGCATGCCTGAAATAGCTGCCTGAAGGCATTGCAAATATGGCCCCATAGTGAAAAAGACTTTCCTTGAAAGTGACTTTGGCTTTATGTTGATTCTTATGTTGTTAAATTAATGTTCATTGCATTATATCGCTTCCCTTAGAGGACTTTCAATCTATTTTTTCCATTACGAACATGAAATTGAGCTGAAGAATGAACGCTGTATCATATGCAAGCAATCACACTCACTCAGCTGATCTATCTTTCATAATACTCTACTTAGGCTGACTCAGTGTTACCTTTGATGTTCACCATCACAGCCATGCTCATGATGTGCCATGTCACGCTCCTACTCAAGAGATATTGCTCATATATCCCACAAGAGATAAATATAGAATGCAAAAAGTGCAAAAAATTTTTTTTTCTGTTTTGGGATTTGAATAGAACTGAATATTTGAAGAGATGCCTTAGATTCATCCTGTGATTTCAGTCTGTAATAATCTAATCCTGAACCACGTGCCCTTTTCCTCAAAGTACATTCCTTAGTGCAGTTACAGTAGTCGCAGGCTAACACTGAGTAATGCTGCTTCTTGTTCAAGGGAGATTTCAGCTCTATTTTCAAAGCCTATCGCAGATGTGCAGAAAGTGTGGTACAGCGCGGATCAAACGACAGGAAGTGTTGAAGTTGCCGCTGCACCCATCACATGTAGGGATTACCGAACCATATGAAGCTTTTGAAGCAGCAAAGGTGAAAATCTGCCTGGCTAGTGGCAAACAGGGAGTCTATTACACAACATGTAATACAGAGTTAAAATACACATGGCTGGGCACTACTTCAAAATGCAGCAGGAACTGTATGAAGGGCTTTCATTCAAAATTCTTCCTTGCTGCATGAGTTTGAAAGCATGCCTTTTAATTGGTTACAAATTAATTTACAAATATATATGTTTTAGAATACAAAATTAGTGTTCTCTACATTTTTGAGATACTTTGAGACCACTCTCCTGTCCTCACTGCTCAGAGCTTTCTGAGAGCAGTTCCCTCTCTCTACTGTACCTAAAGCTGTTCCCACAGGGTTCATGTCATGTCAGGTCCAGATTGATGTTATNACAGTTCCCTCTCTCTACTGTACCTAAAGCTGTACCCCACAGGGTTCATGTCATGTCAGGTCCAGATTGATGTTATGCAAAGACATCCAGGCAGAAACATGACTGCATCAGAGGCCCTGAGAAAACACGGCTAGTTATAAGCATTAATATTCAAACTGCCTTAAGCAACTAAAATAGCTTCAAGATTAATTTATAATCATAACCATCTTTTAGACCTCACTGTTGTAAAGGATTTCACTCTGCAGTTACACTCAGGGGTGTTTACAGGCCTTCATCAGTTCTGGGGCACAGGCTCTCTAGTAAGTGGGTGTACTGTTATTTTCTAGGGTGTTTCAAGGGCATGCAAAAACACAAACAAACAGTTCAGATCTGGTGGCTGCAAGCAGTATCCCTGTGTAGCATTAACTGTAAGTTAGAGTTTATTTTACTAGTTTAGTTTCTTTTTGTAACTAATTTAAAAAAATTTTAAAAGGCAACATTAACCTTATCACTGACCCAGCAAATGTGAGGAAACTAAAGGGAACTAAAAGTTTACTTTTGACACATTATCCCACTACATTTAATGACAGCGCATTCAGCAGTCTTTAAACTCCTTTGATTGTTGCCACAAACATCACACTTACTCAACATGTTGTTACTGGACAGGGTTACTACCTTCAGAAATCAAGAATTTCCTTATTTTCTCCCATTCTCTATGAAACATTGTGAGTATGTAGCAGTTTAACCATGCTTGTTGGATTTATATTTGAAAGAAAAAAAAAAACTTTTATCATGTTCCCACTATCGAGTGACTTCTAACATAGGAGACAAAGTGTTGTGGATGTTTTCATCCTGTGTTCATATAAAGAAGGTTATAGATCATTGGCTGTAAACATACTAACAGTGATGGCGAGTGGAGAAGCAAAAACAGGAGACTAAGAAAAGAAAGATGACAAAAATAGAAGAGTGGAGGAGAAACTTGAGGCTGTGGTCTGTGTGTGGTAATGAGATGGCTGGCTGCCCACACACAGTGGGATAGAGGTGAGGACAGCAAACCCACCTCCACCCCATCTTACCTCGTGCCGGAGCAGTGTCGTCCTGCCATCTCCAAAGAAATTTGGCGCTGGTGGAGAGACTTCCTGACACATACAGACTCTTTTCTTTCTCTTCTCAGAGTCTTAGAGTCATTTAATTAGCGGTACTATAACTCAGTCAAATAACTCAACTTATGATGTCCACCCAAGTTTACAATTATTTTGTGATGTAAAAGACAAATGTGTATAATAGGCTGATCATACCGATTTTTCTTTCGATTTTTTTTTTTTTACCCATCTCACTTTAGGGCAAACTACTGTATATTAAGACTAATTTAATCTCTACATTTCTAGTCTTTAAGCGACAATTAAAGGCTCATAAAATCTAAATTAGAAATTAAAAGGCTTCAGTCCATGTGAGTTATCCACCCTGGTCAGTGAAAATCAATAATATGTAATAAATTTACAAAATATACAAAAATTATAGTTACATGAATTACTTTCAGTTTTTTTTAAATCATACTTCCTTACATTAAGAATTTTAATTGCATTCCATACCCTGCTTCTTTTCCAATTAAATTTTAATTTCTGTATGTGGGAATTGCATTTATATATAAAAGGAAAGGAAAGATCTTTCCAACTCAAAACTTCTGAATATTTTTTAAATAAGTTTTGTATGATCAAGGCTGCATTTAATCAAAGTACAATAAAACAGTTATACTGTGAAATATTACCAACAAAAAAAATAATTTCTTGAATATATTTTAAAATGTAATTTATTCCTATGATGGCAAAACTGGATTTTCAGCAGCCATTACTCCAGGTTTCAGTGTCAAATGATCATTCTAATATGCATACTTATTTGGTTGTGTTGAACTGCTTAATATTTCTGAGGAAAATGTGATACTTTTTTTTAAATCACAAGTGACAGTAAAGACTTGTACATTGTTACAAAGGATTTATTATTTCAATTAAATGTTCTTTTAATTTTCAGTTCATGAGTTTAATGTATCCTTAATTGTTGAACAAAAAGTATAATGTATTAATATATATATTTTTAAATACATTATACTTTTTGTTCAACAATTAAACTTTTGAATATATATTTACTAATACAATACATATATTAACTAAAACATATTTACTAAAATATTACCGACTCTAATATTTTAAACAGTAATAACAAAAGAAACACTAATAACTGTTAAGCTGGGCAAGTGCACTAACCAGTAAAAAGGTTTTAACTGCATATAACCATTAGTTGTGTAAATAACACGTGAAAAGATTCTTGTAAAAACAGCAAACCCATGTACAGACCCAGAATGCACTTGTGTCCTGTAGTTTTGGCATTGAGTTTTTCTTCCACAGCTCTCTTCTAAATCAGATAGAAGCCTGACTCTAAGCTCTGATGGCCTCATCTCCGCCAGAGTAAGACTTTCATTACTGTCGGCCGTGTCACCTGCAGCAGACGTCCGGGCGATAAGCCAGAGATGCCATCACTGACATCCCAATCACATTAAATCCGAATCCCCACCCTCTGCCCTCCCTCGGAAAGAAGGACTGGAATCTCCAGACGGCCTGACAGCCCTGATCTGGCTGACTAAATGACAGTCTCCCATGTATTAAGAGTGGAGTTGTGGTGGATAAGGTTAGATTAGGTGTCTCTGAGTGAGAGACGAGCAAGTTTGTTCTTCAAGAACTGACTTTTCTCTCTCCGCTTTCTCCTGTAAGAGTATTTCTGCCAAAAAGTCTTCCTCTAGAGCCTCAAGCACCGTCTCTGGCTCACAGTCTTTTTTTGAGGTAGGAGGTAATATCATTTGTGTGACAAATGGCCTGAGGAAATGTTCATATAATGTACATGGTTCAATTTTGTTCTCTCACTCCTCTGTCTACACTTGCATTTTTGTTCTCATTTGGTATCTGTGGAGACACCTGTGAGATTACAGATCTAACACCTACCTTTCACACTGCTCAGCAGAAGTTTTGTCATTGCCTCTGCTTTTCCTTAATATTTAACAATGGCAGCAAGCCTCCCAGAACCATTTTTACAAGTTCCTGTTAATAACTTATTCAGAAGGTATTAATTTTGCATAAGCCACTATGTAAATGGTTGATAAATGACTTGTTACTAATTCATTAGTATTGTAAAATTCAATTTCACAAGTTGAAAAGACCCACCTGAACTCCAATATATCTTATTGTAGCTCTTAACAACTTTTTAAATGACCTCCCATTGAAGAAACTGAGTTCTGGAAGCTCAAAAAGTCTCATAAAATGACAAGTCTGTCCAAGGTGATGTTTAAAACAAGGACATTGCCAATGTGCTATGAGCTTAAAGTTTTTAAAAAGACTTAGGTCCTTTTTCTTTTTTAGATTTAGGGCCAGATTTACTAAACAGGGCAAATTAGATGCGTGGCAATTTCTGCACGTGATTTACTGACAATGTGCAAATTAATGAACACAGACGCAACATCTCATTGAGATATCGACCAATGCAATATAACAAGCACAGCGCAAATTAGCGTAGTCGCAAGAGCGACTGCTCAGAGCCGATGCTCATTAGTGTGATCTATGGCACAGGCGCAAACTTGTTGAAGACATGCTTTTTTGGGGCATTAAATAATGGCGAAAATACCAGTAATTTGACCAGCTCAAACGTTAATAAATGTCGTTTCGTGATTCAAGTTGAGGTACTAAAACAACAAAACTGAAATAAAATGAAATCAAAGCTAAACAAAAATATTCATGAAAAAAAAAAAACCCCGAAAAGACACAGATACATAAAGTTCCTAAAACTTAAAAATGAAATTATGTAAATATAAAAACATAAGTCATTTCAAACATTAATAGATACTATAATAATACTTAAATAACAAATGAATAATTCAGAAATATGAATTACTCATTTGAAACACTGAAATATTGTCCTGTATAATTTATAACATAGCTAGATAAGACTCTGTAACTTAAATATGCCTAAATAAAACTGGAACTGATTTGAGAACTAGTGAATCAGAATCAAATCTTAAACCAAACTCCGCCCCATAAAATGTACAAAAAAGTACAAAGCATGTAAATAAAAAACTATTGCTTTCATGAAACTGCTTCAACTGATATGCAGTGACTCCTGAGAGGCCTGTTATGTATTCAGTACAGCGAGGAGCATTTAATCATTTACCAAACTGCTGCTCCTCATCTCTGTTCTGTGACAGCCTGTCAGGGCAGCTGCTGCCGGACAACTCCTGTCACGAGAGCTCTTCCACACTCAAGGCATATGCTACTACAACACGGATGCAGCTTTGTCACAGAAACAACTTTATCTAATAAATTCATCAAGTAAGAAGAGGAAGTGAGAGTGATGTTTAGACTGGCAAGTCTTTAGGACGACAGACAGAAGAAAAAAAGCATACATCCATGGCAAAGCAGGGTTTATTTTCTCTTTTCTGGTTGGTAAAGTACGTTGTGTATTGAATGATAATCAGGTAACAGCAAAAACCTCTTCTGATCTTTACAAACGTTGCCTCTGGATGTCCACAAGGGCCTTATATTTACCACAGGGGACTAATTTGTCACCACTGACAGACAAAGGCCACAGCGGTGACAGCAAAACTCCTAATCGATGGCCTTTGCGTTTGACCATCCAATACTTTCCCCTCAGTCACCTCGACATTGTAGGATTATCCTCTCCCCGTCTCGCTACTCAGGACAGCGACCGGACAGATCTAAAAACTTGCTGAATTGTCCAACCAAAAAAACAAAGCCACACTGGCTGCTTTACCAGCCCCACTCAGATCACTCTGGGCTTTTGTAGAAACACAACTTTAATGGAATATCGATTAAATATGAATTGAGAGCACACATGGAGAAGCCCAGCAACACGCAGTTATCACGGGCCGCCTCACCGCGGGGTGTACACGGGCTGATCGATAGAGGGTTAATTACACTGCCTGCAGGGCACAGATGAACGGACGCACACGGAAAACAGTCCCCTGTCTAGAGAGCAAAGACACAGAGTTGATGCACAGTACTAAAGAAATATACACAGCACACTAATGTCACGACAATGGAATTCAGTGTCATATTACTTTTGCAAAGCTTAATGGAATAGCTCACTCAAGGAATGTAAATTTACAGAAAATGTATAGTCACCCTCAGAGCATCAAAGATATTATATCACTTGCTCACAATGCATCCTCTGCAGTGAATGGGTGCCATCAGAATGAGAGTCCAAATAGCTGATAAAACATCACAGTAATCCACGAGTAAATGAAACGACTCCAGTCTATCAATTAATGTAATCTGAGGCAAAACGCTATATGTTTATGATAAGCAAATTTAACGTCAAACTGCTGCTTTAAGCTAAAATAGAAGTCCTCTATCTATATTGCTTTCTGCAGTGAAAAAGTCATCTTGTCTGAACCAGGAGAGAAATATGCACAGATCAAGCAACATTTGCAAGCCGAAACAGTCCAAAACAAATACGTCAGAAGATTTCAATGTGAGTGGACCAAAGCGAGGAAGCGTTATGTATTATGGGAATTCATTGATTTACTTGTGGATTATTGTGATGGTTTTATCAGCTGTCTGAACTGCCATTCACTGCAGAGAATCCATTAGGGAGCAAGTGATGTAATGATAAATTTCTCCAAATATGTTCAGATGAAGAAACAAATTCATTTACATCTTGCATGGCCTGAGGGTGAGTTCATTTTCAGCTAATTATAGTTTTCGGGTGAACTATTTGTTTAAGCCACAAATTTACAAATGTATGAATGTAACTGCATTACATAACACATCAAAACAAGCAACATCCGCAAATAAATGATCTTTTCAGAAATCATTTTTGTTAGCCAAATTAAATGTTTTGCAGTTATTATTAATATTATTAAGCTTAAAAAAACAAATATGTAATAATTAAGTGACCTTTAACAGTTTTCCATTAATTGCACATGCAGGGAGAAGCTTCTAGATGTCAGGAGGATGTACATCCCTTTTCTTAAGGAGCTGGAAAAGTTCTTACTCTTTTCAAAGCAAGCCATTAAAGTCGATGTGTATCGGCAATATTAATAATGCATGCCCAGACTGCTTCCAGAGGGAACAGCTACCCAGTGGCTGCCCATGCAAAAATGTCATTCCACCAGCTCAGATCAAGAATTAGTCAATCCAGACATCAGCAGTAGAATCTGATAAGCCTTGAGCAAATCCTGGCTGGTTTTGAACTGCCTTTTAATAATAATGAGACTTGTTTTACTCTTCCTTGTAGGAAATAACTTTTGTTGCTGATCAAAACAGAATGCATAAAGACTAGAAAGTAAATTTGAGGAAAAAAAGGCTATTTCCAGGATTTGGTAATAAAGAATAATAGTGAATTCAATGAACTGCATTATCTTCATAACATGACAAAGGTTAAACCATTAAAAACCTTTTGGTTTCAGGTGATGTTGTAGATAATGCAGTATACCAAAGGTCATGAGATATTACCACATTACCACTATCTGAAGAACCTTAATATCTTCAAATTAAGACTCATTCTGTGGCGAATTGTGCTCCACATTTTTAATACCAGAGTATTGCTAGAAGTAGTTCATGCAAACAATATATATAGCAAATATCTTAGAATCCATTAATTACATTATGCATTAAGTATTAAGGTTATTTCTGTCAGTATTAAGCAAAAGTTGTTTGAAATAAAGGATTTTTTTTTTATGATAGTTCCTGATAATTTGAGATCATGTTTCTGAAACCTGTCGGGAGCTGATGTGCAGCACAGATGGCTGTTATGGCAACAGGTGACAGAGTTGACATCATGAGGGGAATGCTGATGAGACATCATGACAATACCGGACTGTCGCTCTAATTAGTCTAGCATGTTTCAGATGGTAACTATAACTATTTTTTTTACATTTTATGCTTTTTTGCTGCTTTGAAATGTTATATGTCTTATATTTATGGCATTTAATAAAAAGTAACTGACAGAGATCTGACAGCCAGATGTAAATAGACTAATTAAACAGGTTTAAAATAAACCTTACAATGTCTATACACCTTTACAATACCTATAGAAATCAATGTTCTCAATGATAACAGATAAATGACTGACGTGTTCTGTTATTTGTCTAAATACATTACTTAAAACGTTAATTGTTAATTTAATTTTTTTTAATTTTTTTAAATTTACCTTTCGCAGCATTATTACATTATTAGTGCTTTTTTAAAGATTTAAGGAAAAAATTGAAATAGCACTTATTAGATAGGAGCATTAGATGACAACAAAAGTAATCTAAATATAAATATTCAACATCAACTCTAATTTTGTTAAAAAAAACCTGATAATTAACTGATTTATCAGGAATTTCTAATTAAAATTTCTAATTCTAATTAGTTTATTGTCTGTGGAAAATGATTTAATTTTAGGAGAATCATACAATAGTTTTTTTTTTTACCTCAATACCTGCTGTAAAAATAAAAGATGTAAAAGTTAATTAAAGAGGAAGTAATTATTTTCCTCTATGTCACCGACAGCGTTAATGAAGAAATTTCATACAAACTGACTCTCGCGTTCAACAGAGTTCATGAAATATCAAATATGTCAGATCACATGTTGATATCCATTTTAACATTATGCATTGCCTTTTGATGCTTTTAGAATGAATATCTAGTCAATGTTGAAATTACAACTGTAAGGTGATTAAACAATTAAGTCATATCTTTGACCTCCCTTCATTTTTTTAACTGTGATGATGTTTGCTTGCAGTTCTGATTCTGTAAATCTGACGCTTTAACACAGTCCTTCTTCTTTTGTCACCCTTTAGAAAGTGTTGAAGCACTAGTCACTCCATATTTTGTGTTTGGCCATGCATGACAGGTGAGATGACAGGGCTTTGGCTTTCAGAGTAATCCAAGGCTTCACTTTCACCAGGGTGTCCTCATCATAGAAGCCCAGGGCTTAGAAAGCATTACAGGACGGTAATTTCACGATAAACGCTTTGCTGCTGTTCTTTTGTCATCTGCATAACAACTGTCCTGAAGAAAAATATACAACATACACAGAGTTGGACAACATTTACACACCCTCATGCCATGCTAGATGTAAAAAAAAATGATGTTTTTCAGATGAACATAAAGAATTTTAGGGAGAAAAATGTAATGTATAATGCAAGTGTAAGGAACCTCTGACATCCTGGCATTTTAAGTCTAGTGTGAACTCATGAATCAGTTCAACACTACTGTCTAAAAGTGATAATCAAAATGTTTAAAAAAAAAAGAGTTTTTCTCACACCACCTGTCATTTTGATTCTGAAAACATTTTGATTCTTGAACTGGGGTCATATGGTTTACCATTGTGTTTGCTTTGTGTGCTTTTTGTGTGGCATCAACTTTCCTGTAGACTTGCATTATATGGACTATATATATATATATATATATATATATATATATATAGACAGGGCAAGTAAATGATGACTGACCTTTTATTTTTGGGTAGAGTATCCCTATAATGAAAGCAATGGCAAAGTGTTAAAAAGTGTTAAATGGCAATTTAATTA
>SCHK01110941.1:0-10746 GCA_004124795.1 Poropuntius huangchuchieni
GTAAATAACTCGCCATCTTAGCTGATGCTCTATAAATACGTAATGTATGCTGTCATATTTCAGTTTGGCACACGCAACTGTACAATACAGCCTTTAAGAATATGAATTCCTTTAGCCTCTAGAGATGTACATAAATTAAAATAATGCTGAGGGGGAAACGATTATATTATTGGGACAGAGCATTATCGACATTAATGTAAGTGTAGCCTATAGTAAGTTAAATATGAACATAGTTTTCAGTATTAGCCTAATAAATCGGCAATTTGTATTTTTTGTGTTTTCTTAGCGTTGCATATCACCAGGTGCTGATTTAAGGCAGACTCTTGCTATGTTCAAGAGTTCGTCTCCCAACAAGAAAACAGCGTAAAAATGCTGCCAAACGTGGAAATGCACGTCTGTTTGTCGGGAAGCTGGAAGTTATTGAACATTTCTGAATTTAATTAAAGAAATGATTATGGCTTTGGTAAGCCAGGGTTTCGGAAATTTTGATACTCAACTTCATTGAGATTAATGAAAGTGATGAAAGATAAATACATTTAATGGGATTTCCCGTGATGCTGATCATTTTAAGGGGCTTTGCAGCTATTATTTAGCCTACAGTTGTGCTCCTTTCAAACTTAACAGATGCACGAAGAAGAGCATTACAACGACGGACATCAGCGGTGTAAGTGAATATATATAGGCTATAATTTATATATAATCTCTCCCTCTCTCTCTCTTTATATATATATATATCTCGATAGAGACTTTCGTACTTTCATAGCTAGATCATTTAAATTTGCCAGTGGAGGATGAAGGGAGCAATGAGGAGGAATAGATTCCCATTGTTGATTTCATTTATTTAGACATAAATAAATAAATAAACATGGATAGCGTGTTTTCTTGCAAATTATTATTGAGAATATGTCTTCTATTCATTGCAATTAGTTATGCTTAAAAAAATAGGCCTACATAGACTAAGCTGTTTTCTGTTACGTAAAATTACCCGTAGCCTATCACGTGCCGCGCAGAGTGTGGGTCGTTTCAAATGCGATTTTTACCTGTATCTTTTTATTCTTCGACAGTGTACAGTGGCTTTGCAACCATAACAACTATAGCCTATTATTTATTAAATGACACTTTTTTCTATGATAAACGATAAACTGTAAAAACAATGAGAAAGATTCCTAATTGTTTTGGTACTTAGATAACGATATCTTTGAGGAACGTGCGGTAGAATCAAGCGTGACAATTCTACTGAGTGTTTTGGAAACTATGTTTAAATGTGGACTATATAGCCTATTTAAAATTTCTGTGCTGAAATATTTATTCCTTCTCTGAAAAGAGTCCGAATAAATAGCCTATTAGGAGCCAAAGTTGTTTACAGCCTGGCTACAGTATGGTTATAAACCAGTTTCGTCCGTGATGTTTGGAGCGACTCACTGTTTATTTACCGATAAACAGGGCGTGAAGGAAGCCCACAACTCCTGCGCACATGCTACTGACTTTTAACAATGCTGTTACAGTCTGTTTCATATGTGTACAGGCATGCTCTGCCACACAGTAGGATGCTCCCAGGGGTTGTAACTTCGAATTTGGTGTTGTTTTAATAGTGCACAAGTCAATGAAAGATCAGACGTTCACGAGCAAAACCAAGGGCCTCCATTCCTGCAGAGCGCATCTTTCTTTTTTAATTACGGGCAACGCAGCCCTGAAGTAACATATGGGACGGGCAGACGCCGTTCTAATCCGCACCCCGCGTTGGTCGATGTTAGGCTAAACAATGGGCTCTCTTTAACCATTCACGAGCCAGAGGCTTCTTATGCGCACAGGTTGCCTTGGCGCTTGGGATAGCAAGAGACAGTTGCGGAAGTTTACTGGTCCCTCGATCTTTCCAAACTTCCGTGTGTCACGCATCCTGTGCGTCACTGGACACACAACGCACGAGAGCTTAGCACCCCGAATAACTAGTTCTTTGCCACATCAAAACAGCACAAATAATAACAACTGCAGACATAATGTATTACGGACATTATTAAATATTATTATTATGAATTGCATGTGCATAAAAACTTGTTAATTAGCCAATAAAATGAATAATTTGCTGTATTAACCATGTATTTAAGAAAAAAAGCTTTTCCCAGATTTACCTTTCAGTTAAAGGCTGTTTTAGATCGTTAAGATCTACCCTAAAATCACTTACTTTGATAAATAATAACGATGACGATAATCAGGCCATCAAGGCTAATCAATGGAGCAGCGGGTTATCTATTCTGTCCTGCTCATCCAGTCTAAGCTCACTCTGTGCTTTTTACACTATTTATTTAAGTTTGTGACATCATCAATGAATCTGATAATCTTGTCAAAGATTAAATTAAAAGGGTTTTGTGCCAGTAATAACAGATTTAGATGTTTTAAAAATGAAGTCTAAAGGGATTGGGTTAAGAGCACCAAAAAGCATGTGATTTTAATTTCTCTGACTGCGTGCATAAATCTGTGGATTTGTGGAGATCTGAAACTGATAATAGTACTAACAGCCTGACAAGTCTGGATGTCTGGTAATGTACAGACCACACGCGCGCGCACACACACACACACAGAACAAAACGGTTTTCTGGATCCCTTCCTTTTTCCTTCTAATTCCTCATTGGAATCATTGATTCAAAATAAGCATTTTTCTGCTCAGGAGAAAAATGTAAAGGGTGGAAACGGCATACAGAAAGTGTGTTGAACTACACTCTGAGCTCAGTGGCTAGAAACTCAGACGTTGTCCTTCCAAACCTCGGCCTCCTGTATGGTCTTTGATCCTGGTATTAAATTCCCACCACAGTGCAAGTGAACAAGCGAGATTAAACAGAGCAATATTTGGTCATTTGGAATGGCGGAGGAGAAAGAACTAAAACTAAAATATATAAGCTGATTATGAAGTCTCAACATATGCTGTGCTGAAACTCTTGTGTCATAGCAGCGTCTACTGGTCAAGTTAATACCTATTTAGCTAATGCACACCCAAGGTCCGCATTCAGAGTCCATTTAGGCCCCCCATGAGACTAAAGTTGTGGATTACGCTGGATGGCACAGCTACCCAACATCTAGCCTATTTCCTCTGTTAGGCCTGTAGCCCATTAATGAAAAATCTCCTTAAAGGGACAAATGGAAATACTTTCACAGCGGATTATTCAGACTCTAATGGCAATGTCCTACATGAACAGACAGCGTAAGAGCAAACTGATAATCCCAAACACGAACAGTCATTCCCAGAACTTGGTCAACAGGAATTTACGATTCATCTAAATTGGCGCAAGTGACATTCATAAATGTCTATTTAGTTTATTTTATGTAGTGCATGTGGTTTACTAATGCTAACATGTTGTGCAATTGTTCTTTACGTTTAATCTTTGTGCTTTACCTTGTCCAGAACTCGTCCTGATGAGACACTTTGTAGATCTCTCCACCACAAACCCTCTGGGGTCCATCATTAGCCCAATTAAGCAGGTGCACAGAGGAGGTCTTACCCATCATTTACACCTTTCCAATGAGATCTCGCTTGCTCTTAATCTCTCACAAATAAGAAGCACTTGTTAGAAAGAGTATTGGAGACCACTAATTAATTAGATGAAAGCCATGAGATTATTGCTTTGAGACTCTCCTGGATGGACTGTGCTTGATGCTGAGCCTGTATATTAGTGGAAAAAGACAGGAGAAGGTAGTTAGGATTTGTTATTCTATCAGTCCCTACAGATCAATTCAGGCAGCCTAAATTGCTTTTTATTCATTTAGCAATTATTAGCTAATAAACTATATTCCAGAAAAGCATACTTATTCTTAATAATCACTGGTAACTTAACAGTGCTTAGGATCTGAGATAGGCCCTGTTCACACCCAGCATAACACAGTCCTTAAAGTGATAGTACACCCTAAAATAAAAATGACCTCATGATTTACTCACTCTCAAGCCAGGTGTATATGACGCCTTTCTTTTTTCAGACGAATAAGGCGGAGTTACATTAAAAAATGTCCTGGCTCTTCCAAGCTTTATAATGCAGTGAATGGGGTTTAAGATTTTGAAATCCAATAAAAGTGCATAAATTCAATGTAAAAAGTGCTCCACATGGCTCCAAGGGGTTAATATAGGCGTTTTTTTCTTTGCTGTAAACAAAATTTAGTTCTCGTGAAATTTGCAGGAATGAACTGCATTCTGTAACCCCAGTTCTGGCAAATCACTGCTCTTTGTCACATCAAACAATCACTCTTTGCTGTACTCACATACTGTGTGTGGGGCATTTTTATGTATGTACGTATTCATTTTTTAACTTACAGAGACGAGAAATGAGCTGCGTCATCTGAAGGCTTGAGATCCAGCCACTGTCTTCCACTGGAACTACTCTTCGTGAGTTTTGTGATCTGCGCACAATTCAAAATTAATTTATGTCAGGTACACACTGCACAATTTTTGCCCCGGTTTTCACTTGCAGTTTTGTGGATACCAACAACTACTGCCTGAAATCGAAGGCAAATGAGTACTTGTTCATACAAAGAGTATCAAAGACACGATCTGAGAGAAGCACTGATTCGTCGCTTGATGCCTGTGAGATATTTTGCATGCTAAATTCTAATGCTAATATTTGAAATAGCATGCTACTGTACATATGGATTTCTTTCTGTTAAAAATTCTGCATCCTGTAAAAAATGATTTAGTATGCTTAATATCTGGACCTTACTGCGACTCAGAGTTCTGCAGTGTGAAATGTGTTTTGACTGGAAATAACATCAGCTATGATTACATACAGCCAATGAGAGAGCATGGATGCAGCGCAAAGTAAAATTTCAGGGGGAGGAGTTGAAGACCTGCAACACAACACCAGCAAGTATGGCTTCTGCAAGCAACCGTCTCTCCATTTTGTTTAAACTGTTGCCACAGGTTAAAGGTTCGACATATTGCATAAATTGTATTTGATTGAAATGCATGTTTTGCATGTGAATATTTTTCCCATTTTACATTCTACCCATGATAAAACTGTGCTAGATGATGAGTTTTGTGAGGGAGTGTTATATAGTGATTTTCAAGTTGAAAATGGTTGAGTATAATACACAACTGTGGCTGTAAAATATGTATTCTAGGTATGGGAGTGGCATANCTTATATAATGATTTTCAAGTTGAAAATTGTTGAGTATAATACACAAATGTGGCTGTAAAATATGTATTCTAGGTATGGGAGTGGCATAGTTTTAGTTTTGATATTTGGTATATTGGTGACATTGGGCTAGTTTTGTTACACAGACCTGGCAATCCTGCTGACTATTTCTAGAGTTTCTTTTCTTCTTCTTCCATCATCTTCCAGGTCCCTTTCCTAAGCAGGGTAATTAGTCCTCCAAGGGCTCCTAATTGTTTGAGGATAAAGAGGTGATTTGCGCTTGGGAATACTTCATTATCCTAATCAAAGGCTGGAGAAATCGGAGCACTTGATCGTGCTTGTGAGAGCTCAGTAACTGCTCTTTGTGAGCGGCTGCACCATTGACCTTAGTGCCACTCAGCTTCGCTTCAGGTACTACTACCCATTGTTTCCATTAGTGAATCAATAATTCAGATTCATTAGTTAATATAACAAGGAAAAAAAGATTCAGCTAACTGTGTATGTCATTCACCCAAATAAAGCAGTAGTTCACCCAAAAATTCTGTCATCATTTACACTTATTCCAAACCTGTATGAGTGTTTTCTGTTGAGCACAAAAGAAGATATTTTGAATAGTGTTCGTAAGAAAACTGGTAGTCATTGACTTCCATTGTATTTTTTTCCCTACTATGGAAGTCAATGGCTACTGGCAACTCTTTGGTTACCAACATTCTTCAAAATATCATCTTTTGTGTTGAACAGAAGAAAAAAACTCATACAGGTTTGGAACAAGTGGAAAAAGAGTAAATGAGGGTGAGTAAATGATGACAGTTTTTCATTTTTGGGTGAATTATCCTTTCTTCCCCTTTCATTTGTAATACTGAGTCTCTAAAAGACTGAAAAATAAACTAAAACAAACTAAAATTAAATTAATTTTCCAAATGATATTAATATAAATATCCTTTTTGGATAAAATATGTTGCCAACAACAAATGGAGAACATAAACAGAGAAACAAAGACATTTGGATTGATTTGTAACAGTTCATGAGTTCCTGTATATCCTTAATAAATGAAACTTGAAAGGAATATAAATACTAACATTTCTAATAACTGGCTTCAGCTCCTCCTAATGTATTTCTTATTGTGATCTCTGAGACACCACAGTGGTTATGTATACTGGTTATGTACTTTTGGGATATAGGTACAAATCCCAGTGAGACCATCAGGTATTGTTTTTGTGTCAATCATGAATAACCTGCTCTTGGTTACCTCAGCAGTTCCCATAGCAATAAGCTACCCATGGGTTCTGGGTTAATCTGAAAGAAACAGCATGGTAAAAATACAGTACATCTGATCACATGATTGGGCCTCTTAGGCTGACGCTGGAATTATGTCATCAAAGAGTTCCTAAGTAACCATGGTGATTGACAGCTTTAACTTCTCTCTGTCATTTGTCCATTTTTAAATTTTTTCCTCTACTTTCCGGTGTCTGTGCCCACCTGTTCAGTGCGCAGAGCGGCACAAAGCAAAGCACGTGCCACACCAGACACTCAGCCACTGGTTTTTTTGTCCCAGTCAGACAAAAGGGCTATTTAGGCTGGGCCACACAACCAAGGGCAGAATGTAGAACTTGAGGGGTGGGGGTAAGGGCATTATGGAGCAAATCTGCTGGGGTTTAGAGTCCCTGGCCAGGCCTCTTGGTGAGCTGCGTGTATTAGGAGCAGCTGTTTGTGCTTGTTTATATGTGGGTAATAAGTCTGTGTTTTCTGAGGTTTCTAAGCTACATCATACATCGAACGCTAGAATTAAACCTTTATTTAAGTACCCATTTTCCATATACATGTACAGATTAGGATATTGGTTGTTTTTGTGAATACTTTTAGAGTCAAGATCATCTCAACTCATACTAAAATAGGCTGTAGCTTCTTTGTTACAAGCTTAGAAAATACACTGATGAGAAAAAACAGCAGGTAAAAAGCAAAGTCCAGTGTAAATATACACAGATTGGGTTGATTGTCCACACTATTGTACTCACAGTAGCGTTTTTATTGACTCCTCACTCCCATGGGACGGGCAGGCAAGGATCATGGGGGTCAAACTGGAGTCCCGAAGGAGGGCATTGCTTTTAACCTCTTACAATACTTTGTTATGGCACCTCACGTCGTAGGCTGGGGTTATGTATGATGTCTATATCAGATACTTGATACTGATTTCTTTTAATCATCCTGAGAGAACTTTTAAAAATGAATTTTAGAATTATAGATGTTTGCTGAATGAAATGAATAATCAGAAACAAATAAAGACAAATAAATCTGGTTTGCTTGAAAACATAAACGGTATTTATCATATATACTTCTATTAATAAAAATGCTTTATCCAATGTAATTGATTTCTAATTTAACGACGAGAACAGAGATATAAAAAGACATTCTGAGCTCACGTTATGACGCATTGTCTAGACTTTACTACATCACGACTTTCCGCATTAGTGAGAGTTGTTTTTGTTTATTGTTTCCTTTGTCGTGGCTTTGGTGCTTCCGCGTCGAGACTGTGACCCACGGCGGCCCTTCTGTTTGCCAGCAGTCGTTTGGCCTAGTTTCTAACAAACAACGCATCTATTTATTCTCTTTTCTAGCTGTCATTTTCATGTTAATAAAGAAGCATATATGGAACAGTGGTAATAAGGCTATTGTTGGGACTGCAGTTTGGCTATTGGTGGAAAACAGACAACACTTCATTATTCAATGGAAAATATATACTGTAATTCCCAGCTTTAAAAAGTCAGTCAAAAGTTGTTTCCTCTGTTAATATGTGCTAAAAAAAAAATGTGTTAATAGCACATAGTTAGAGAAACATCAGTTGATTTAGTTGAAAGAGAGAAATACAGGTGAAAGAAACAATACACGGACTAAAACAGCCTTAAACATCAAAATGTGTTGAACATAAAATAGTTTTTTGACATAACATATATCACAGTCAGCTTGCTGTCAGCTTGAGTGAACTGTTGAGCTGTTAGGACAGTGAAACATAAAGCCTCCATAGTTTCCTAATGAGCCTCTAATTAGTAGTTAGTCTAATTAGTGGGTGTGTTTGTTTGTGAGACAGTTATAGAGGTTTAAAGAAGCTTAGTTTCTCAAAGTCTCTAGAAAGAAAGGAGAAAAACACTTATTCGCAAAAAGCAAATTATTTGGAATCCGTATTATAATTAAATGGTGAAAGAATGGATTCATTTTACATGTTCCAAGTCCATTTTCTTCTTACATAAATTCTGAAAGAACAAAAGATCCACTATATTAATTCTCATCATGCTCACTGCAGTGGCATATCAATAAAAAACATTTTATTTTACATTCAGGGTGTGATGTTATAACCAAAGCACCATGAGAAACTACCTTATAACTCTACATGACAGTCCACTTTTATCTATCTATCTATCTATCTATCTACAGTATCTAGAAAAGTATATGCATTTTTTTCCTGTGATGGCAAAGCTGAATTTTGATACTTTTTTTTATTCTTTTATAAACAGAATGTATTTTTTGTATCAAGTCTTGATTGACACTTTTGATCAATTTATTGCGTCCTTGCTGATTAAAAGTATTACTGATCCAAAACTATTTCATAAATATTTAACTATATCCACCCCCTATGTTGTAAGTACATTTAAAATGTCAGATGTTTTAGATAGAAAACAATGCCATTGGGTTCCTCTTTATCTCCAGTTATAGGCTTTTTAAGAGCTTTTGCTCTTGTTTTATGGAACATGCGAGTATTAATTATTCCGTAATGCTCAGCAGGTGTTTATGTGTACAGGCACACTTCCCGCACATGACCAGCATCAAAAGCGCGTGTGCATGTGTGTTTGGAGAGGTTATGCAGGGCGTTGGACCCCAGATGGGTTAATGGGAAGCTTAGCATCAAGATTACAATGCAACAGTGTCAGCTTCAGATCTGCCAATGATTGCCCCCAAGCCCACGCGCTGGACCACACGTTCAATACGACCCGCCGGGGGACTGAGGGAGGGGTCAGAGGACAAGAGCAAAAAGCATAATATTAAAGACTACATGTTGTTCTTCGAATATAATACAACAGGCCGACTGCCAAAAACTGTCCCAGGCATTTGCTGCATCTTTTTCCCATTCAGTTGGTTATTATATCATCCAACTGGTAAATAAATAATACATACATATTATAAACTCATCTGCTGTCCTTTTTAGTTGAATAACAGGGACATTTACACACACACAGGCACACGCATACGCACACACTCCCCCCCCCTTCACCCCAAACACAGGGTCTGTCCATCACAGGCCAAGCTGTTGCTGGAGGAGATTGGATGGTTAAGGGCAGAGACAACAGCCCCACTAATTAAATTCTGCCAGGTTAATCCCTCTGTGTCCCCGCTACTCACTCTCCATCCCAAACCAGGGGGAGGAGAGAGACGGATGACAAACAATCAACATTCATCATTAACAATGGCAACAAAAAAAATAGTAAAACATAAAAAAACAAAGAGAAATACAGTGGGTGAATTTAAGTAAACAATGGGCCATTGGGTTGAGAAACCATTGTTATGAAAACGGAACACAAAAAACAAATTCGAGGCAGATGATAAAAAAACAACAACAACATACACCTGCTGCTCTAAACAAGTCTACTATTGTTTTAAGCGTTAACAGCGGAGACATACGCAGACGGTAGTTTTTCCTTTTTAGTATGAATGGCCTCGTAATGACCTGAATTCGGTATTGAGGTTGATATCCATTTCTTTTTAAATTATTATTATTGTTCTTGAATGCTTTGAATGAATTTTGATTTCACTCACCATAAATGCTGATAATTAAATGCCATTTTTTAAACATCACAGTCCTGACACATCATGAAAGGGACTATAAAGCCTCCTCATAATCAAAAACACTAACATTTCACCTCCAGCACAGCCGGTGGTCTGAGACCCTCCACCCGGCCCAGAGAGAGCGAGGCCGTCAGTCTGTCATTCTCCCAGCATGCACTGCTAATGAACTCACAGAGGTTCATTGCCCTCCGTGCCCTCAAGACCGCCCAGACAGTGAGGAATGGTGTTTTGATGACCTCTTTGACCTTTTACACAATATCTTCATGACCCTCTGTCTTTATTACATGGCCTACAGCAAAACTTCACTGGTCCACTGGAGTAGGACGTTTTAACAGTGCCTAAAATGGGTAAAATTATGGTAGTATTTGTGTAGCTTAACTGGCTCTAACAACACCAAACATTTTGGGTTTGATGGGACATGTTGATAAAACCTATAGCTTGAAAGCACAGCGAGCCGCTTAATAAAATGCCAAAAGGAATAAATAATTTTTCTTTCTGGTTAGGGTTTTATTTTATTTACTATATAAGATTAACTTATTTTTAAATGTTCAAATTCTTCTGATTCTTCTCAATCAAATCTAATAACAACGCAGTTATAAAAAAAACTTCAAATAAATCAAAATAAACAATTAATAGGAAATAACTGCTACAGTGGACCAATTCTCATTAATAACTAACTAGTAACTATGACTTTTGCCTCAATAAACTCCTTTGCTGCTTATTAACAATTAGTAAAATGGTTGTGGAATGGGGTATGATTAAGGGATCTAAAATATGGTCATGCAGAATAAAGCA
>SCHK01110988.1:1713-11788 GCA_004124795.1 Poropuntius huangchuchieni
TACATTTAGATTTATTCAAGGTCAAAGGAAATGTTTTTTGATTATTTTATGGTTATATGGTTTTACCCAGCTAAATTAATGTTAAAATTGGTTTCTTGAAAGAATTAGATCTTTTTTTTCCCTACCAGAATCCCTAGAAAGTACAGTTGCATGCTGTACAGAACAGATGAGTTGCTGTGCCCTTGAGCAAAACACTTGAAGCACATTGAAAAATACGGCTAGTTCAATTCAATGAAAGTGAAAGACTCCAAAATGACAACGAATTATAAAGACCAAAGAATAGAGATCTGATGTGCAGCAGAAGATGTTGTGCTTCACAAAATAGAAAGTGGAAGCAAATATCTAAGTGAAGAAAATAGCTAAAGCATTGATAACTCCCATTTCCACCATCAGGGCAATAATTAAGCTGCTCCAATCCATTGGAGATGTTACTACTCTCCCTAGAAATGGACGTGTGCTTACATTGTCCTAATGCATAGAGAAGAGTATAGTTTGAGTGCCCAAAGACTCACCAAAGATCATAGCAGTAAAATAACAAAAATTCAGACTAAAAATATATATCGAACAGCTCCTACATCACCGCAAGTTGTTTGGGTAGGTTTCAAGAAAAATCCTCTGTTCTCATCCAAAATTAATCACCAGAATATTCAGCTGCCAGACACTGCTGGTACTTCAAATGGGACCAGGTTCTATGGTCAGATAAAAAGAAGAAAAAAAAAAGAGCCTTTTGGCAAAATGATATGGGTTTGCATGGATCAAAATATACCCCATGCCCACAGTTAAATATACTGCTGCATCTTTAATGTTATGGGCCTATTTTTCTGCTGGAGGTCCTGGACATCTAGTTCAGATATATAGCATCATGGATTCTGTCAAACACCAACAGATTAAAACAATCAAAACCTGATTGGTTGGAACTTCCATCAGGACAGTGATCTAAAAACATACATCAAAGTCAAAACATTTTAAATGCAAGTTTTACATTCATTCTATCCCCGTCCCCTTTACCTGAACCCTATAGAAAATGAATGGGATGAACTATAGAGGAGAAGAACCAAAATGTTCCTGAAAATCTGAATAATCAGGAGAGATTTTATATGAAAGACTGATCTCTGTGTTGTCCAAACTCCTCATTTGTTATCTTGGCAAATGGATGTGGTAAAACGTATTTTTACCGTATACCACTTGTTTTACTTTAGTGAAAGGTTAGATTTTTGTGAATTTTATTTTTATTTTTTGAATGAATGAATGAAAGGTTACACTTTATTTTGATAGTCCACTTTAGACATTCTACTAACTATAAGTAACTTTGTAACTACATGTCATCTACATATCAACTAAATCTCATTATTTGAAACTACATGTCTACTAACTCTCAGAGTACACTGTTAGGGTACAAAGTTACTATACTGTTAGTAGAATGTCTAAAGTGGACTATCGAAATAAAGTGTTACCGAATGAAATATTAAAGATTTATTTTCACAGCCTTCTTTGTTCATATTTACCAAGGGGGCTAATAATTCTGACCTCGACTGTATGTCAAAATCTCAACATTTCTTCTTAGTGCATATTGAGGGCTCAAGAAAAAATTGTAGAGTCAGATATCAGCTGATCCAGTTCACAAAACTGGTCTAAATGATTCATTTATGAGTCATATGGGCAATTTGTGTATATTTTAATGATGTTTTTCAACCTGTCTAAGAGCTTTGCAGCTCTCATTCGCTGACAGAATTTTAGTGTGCACTTTAGTAGCATTTTAATGTGAACCAACTGTTGTTTTAGGATCAAGCCAACAGGTCAAACCTCTAGTCATCAAGTCCTGAATACACATCATGATAACGGCTAATCACATATGACACATACCACAATGCTCCAGTCTTCCTGCTCCTGCTCTGGAAAGGTTCAGTTCGAAGGTAATTACAACACTCCTGCCAATAACATAATGATAAACTCCAGAATGATAAATATGATCGGTAAGACAATAATACAGCTGGCTCAGAGCCAGAAGCGAGCAGATGTTATCTGCTGTTATTCTGATGCAAGATGATGAATATTCAACCTCCTAAAAGCAGAGGCAATCTTTAATCTGTCATCAAGCTGTTAGCCACCTTTCATCATTTTACAGCGAGCGAGGCGGCCAACCTCATGTCAGTCAAACTCATTTAATGTGCGTTGGGAGGAGAATCAACATAGAAAACATGCAGTAAGTGACAGTGGCACAGCAGAAAGGATGATCGGTCAACTTAAATCAAGTCTAATCTTTTTATTGATTAGCTGTCTTAATGTTATTCATGGCAGCGTGCAACAAATCACTGCAGCACTCTTGAGCAGCGAGATTGCCTTTCTGTCACTCTGATTAAACGAGGCGTCAATTAAACTGGGAAAATTTGGCGACCTAAAGTACCTTCTGCTTTTAGACTAGACAAAGCCTGCGTGTTTCATGTCAGTCGGTTGTCAAATTAGATGTCGAATGTTTTTTTGTAGTAGATGATGATGTGATTTGAATGAGAGGAATGAGACTTCAGTCCTAACCCTAAGTGAGGGCCCTACAGCTGAATATGATTATTACATTTGTGTACTTAAAGCAGTTTGAATGTTTTTAAAAACTTCTGTTATGCTCATCAAAGCTGCATTTATTTGATTAAAAAGACGGTGAACTAGTGTGACATATTATTACAATTTAAAATAGGATGTTTTCTATTTTAAAAGATTTTAAAATGTAAAGGTATTCCTGTGATGCTGAATTTTCATTATCATTACTCCAGTTTTCAGTGTCACATGATCCTTCAGAAATTATTCTAATATGCTGATTTGCTGTTCAAATATTATCACTTATTACTGGTGGCCAATTATTAATGTTTTTTTTATTAATAATGCTGAAAACAAGCTTTACTTTTTATGATACTTTATAAATATAAAGTTGCATTAACAGAATTTATTTCAAATAAGACATAAGACATTTCTGTAACATTATAAATGTCTTTTACTGTCACTTTTACTGTCATCAATTTAATACATCCTTGTTTTGTTTTTTTTGTTATTCTTGTTTTCTTACCCCAAACCTTTTAATGGGAGTTTCTAAGTTTCTCTACAAAATTAAGCAACAAAAATGGTTTTCACCATTTATAGTAATTTTAAGCAGCAAATCAGCATGATTTCTGAAGGCCCATGTGACAATAAAGACTGGAGTAACCATGCTGGAGTAATTCAGCTTTCCATCCCAGAAATAAATTACATTTTAAAATATATTAAAATAGAAAACAGTGTTTTTAAATTGTAGTAATATTTCACCATTTTACCGTTTTTACTGTATTTTTGATCTGTAAAGTCACTACAGAACATTTATTTAGTTATTCTGTGTTAAGCTATTGTCATGCTGCTGAAAAAGAGTAAATTTGGTAGCGTTTTAGTACTCTTAGCTAAGCTACTGTCACTAACCTGATTATGTTCATCCAATACCATTACTTAGTAACATTGAGCTAAACTACTGTCACTCCACTGAAAAATAAAATTATGTTCCTGTAGCTCAAACAGTAAAGAAATATTCAAGATTATGGGTTTGTGTGAACTGATAATAATGTATTTCTTGAATGCACTGTTAGACGCGTTGTAGAAAAACAAGAAAAAAAGAATAATTTTCAATTGAATCCAACATAGCACACACATCTGAGTCAATTACTAATGGAAATGTACAGTTGTTTGTCTAGTGTGATTACAGTGAGATGAGGAGTTCACTGCATGGATCTCTCACAGAAGAACGGAGCTCAAGCTTCAAGTGACACAAGTGACTGATAGAAAAATAAATAAAAAACTGCACTCAAAAGCTGCTAATGAACATTTAACAGGCCTATGAAAGGATGTCACAGCAATGAAAGGCATGTGCATTTCACTATACAGTAAACAGACACCTGTTATCAGACTGCTAAAAGAAGGAAATTAAGTCAAACTGATATCTGAATGCTTTCCAAAGCAATTATTTGGCCATTTTCAGAACCTCTATCTCTGTTATTTCATCCACTTCAACGGATTTATACACTTACTCAATTAAAAGAATGAATACGATGCTCGCATACCCATTGCAAATTAAAGCTATCCCTTGAGAGCAGCCGCAATGACGATGGGAATGTGATATTTTGAATTCAAATGGACTAACTGTAATATAAGATGCATTACTTGACCTGTAAACCATATTAAATACTATACTAATTTACTCAGTTCAGCTATGCTGCAAAATATAGATTACACTAAACAATGAGGTGCCTTTGCGACTGAATGATAAAAACCTCTTAAGAAAAACAAAGCCTATTCACTGTCTTTGATAACTCCTGGTTTATGTGCCATGAAAACAACGATGGGGGCTGAGGGACAATACTGGTTAGCTTCTTATAAAAAAAAAGCTCTTAAGAAACAAAAAGACTGTAAATTAATAACAGTCTTTGTGGGATGAAGATTATGCATGAATTAAGCACGAGATACATACCCTTGGACAACTTATTGCCAAATTCACCAACAAGAAAACTTCTTTTGGTGTTCTTTTCCTAGCAAACCCATGAAAATATATTTCATGTGTTCATGCCCAGACAAATCACTTGGCAGTAGCGTCTAATGAGTTGCATTGGCTCAAACTCTTAAATTATCCTGCACGTCAGAACCACCACCATATTTATTTTTCCTCTGTATGATAGCTATGCTGATTTGACCAAAAGGAAAAAAAAAACAATGACTTTCTCCATGAGAGGAAATCACATTTGCATACTGTTCCATTTCAGAAGAGAAAAAGACTTTTGTGATATAGAGGCAGAAAGCCAATAATACATCTGATATGGCTTAGTGACACTGTCGTGTCTTGCATATTAAACAGTCTTTCAAAGCATCTCTTTCCTGTATTCCCTGTCTTTCCTCTCTCTTTTGCCTCTCCAAATTATTTTAGCAAGCACTCCCTTTCCCCGAACCTGAACTCATGTAAAGGAATATACATCAGATTACAAGCATTTTGTTATTTATATGTCAATTGAACCATTGTGCATCACAACACCATCTCAGTTGAGATTATGTTCATATTCTTTTTTCTTTGAACCTGCTGTGTCAAAGCCCTTCTAAGATGTGACTTCTTGTGGTAAACAGCAGCATGAAATGCAACATATTTACAACCCTGTGCAATTCTAAAAATAAATCATAACACATGTCAGATTTGTTCTACCAGGGTGAGAATGAGGGAATTTTCATTGATTTTGACAAACACCCCGAGTCTATTTATTGTTCCTGACACTTAATGATCTCTCCTGTTCAGAGAGGCAGTTGTTTGGTTTTTCGAACACTTTAGGCCAAACACTTTTGATCAGAACATCTAAAAATCTTTTTTTACTGATATATATATGATGCAATTTTTTAACAGAAGTGCAGTTTTTTTCCTTATATGCATTTCAATAGCTTGCGCTGTTATGATAAAAAGGGATACTCCACCCCAAAAGTACGTGTCTGGAATGACATGGGGGTAAGTAAATATTGACTCAATTTTCATTTTGGGGTGGAGTATCCCTTTAATACTAAACAGTCGAAACCATGTTTTACTACTTGCTACTGTTAATCAGAGGCGGGTGTTCTTGGGGGGAGGGGCTTGTTCTTTCTTGTGGGCATCTGATTTGACAAAATTTATACTAACAAGTTTGTTTCAAATTCAGCACTACGTCACTTGCTCACCAATGTATCTCTGCAGTGAATGGGTGCCGTCAGAATGAGAGTCCAAACAGCTGATAAAAACATCACAATAATCTACAAGTAATCCACACCACTCCAGTCCATCAATTAATGTCTTGTGAAGCGAAAGGGTGTGTTTTTGTAAGAAACAAATTCAACTGTAATGTGCACAAGCACCATTTACAAGTGAAAACAGAAATAAACAAATAAGTTGGTAGATTTTGATGGGAGAGGACAATAGTGGATGGACTTTTTCACTGGAGGTGTTGAATATGAATTGTGACTCATATTTTGAACAGAAGCAATGGTTTAAAGTTAAAATGTCTTAATGATGGATTTGTCTCTTACAAATACGCAGCTTTTCAATTCAAGACTTCTGTTTGGACTCTTATTCTGACGGCACCCATTCGCTGCAGAGGATCCACTGGTGAGCAAGTGATGAAATGCTAAATTTCTGCAAATCTGTTCAGATGAAGAAACAAACTCATATTTTGAATGGCCTGAGGGTGAGAACATTTTCAGCATTTTTTTTATTTTTGGGTGAACTATTGCTTTTAAGATTATTCCATCTGTCTAAGCGCAGTCGGACATCACCGATATCATCCTCAGACTGCTGAATCCAATAAGTCAAATGGCCGCTTTTAAAATTTGCCTTCATGAGATAGGGCAGCTGCCACTCTCTATTTGACTTTGAGGGCAAATTGAATAATATTTCACCTTTATAGCCAAATGCCTTCACACAGAATAAAATTGCAGCATGTGAACTTATTCATATCCAGCACTGCAGGAGTGGGCTATGAATTAGTTAAACAAAGCTACTGTATATAAAACTGTAGATCAGTAATGAAACTAAAACTATTTTCAGTGAACCTTCTCACATGCATATTAAAAAGATAAACTAACATAAATTTATGTACACTTACAAAGAAAACTAAACTTTCAAACTTCTGTTCGTTGTGCCGGCTTAACTGAATACATGACATTAATTAACTGTGTGATATGTATTATATTATAGCTGTACATTACTGACATCTGGATATTTCTTTGTTTACTCATCTCTGGCTCATGACAGAATACTTCATAACTAACACTGAGACAAGACATTTTCTGTAAAGCTGCTTTGAAACAAAATGTATTGTGCATTAAACTGAATTGAAAATCAAGAATTTAATAAATATTCTGGGTTAAAATTCTATTACAGAAAGAAACAAAAATGTGTTGACAACAATGTATTTGCAATGGAAATCTCAACACAGTCTCACAGCCAATTCATACGTATTTTACGAGGTGGCTAATTTGTATGAATTCTTACGACCTCACTCGTACGATTTTGTATGATTTGTCTAAACCCCAGTGAAATTGGCAACTCGTAAAATACATACAATTTAGCAAAAATCGTATGAATTTGTACAAGTGAGGTCGTACGAATTAGCCACTCTGTAAAATATGTACGAATTACCATGAGATCAGGTTGGAAATCTACATGTATCCAGCATACCGTTTTGCTTTCATTTGTTTTTACAAGCTGAAGGACGAAGCAAAGTCATTTTCTGTGGTAAATCGACATTGAAATAGACCCTAACTTGTTTTGAACCTGGAATATTCCTTTAAGCGTACAATTACTAAAACATTCCTATTGACCACAAGACGACCACATTTGCATAAATACCCTGTGTTTTAATATGAGAAAATGATTCGCTCATCCACGACAAAGAATTTAGCAAAATTAAAAATAAAAATGAAGGAACGCATTGAAAGTAAAGCAGACCCACAGCTCCATTGTGCGCATACAAATTAACCAACATTCATAAGAACAGCATGACTGCCATCGAAATGCACTTTCATGGCTGTGCGACAGTGGATTAGAGCATTTGGTTACCAGGTAACCTCTCTAAACGGCCGGAGGATACGACAAACACTCTGAGACGCATCAGTGAGTTGCATTCAGAGGAACTCTCCAGAAAACCCTGCGGCTTCCCACAATCCTCCACAACAACTATCGCCACCAAAGAATGATTGGCAGGGTTCTTCTCTAGAGAGCTCAGGTTTAATACTCATGCAGGTCACAGAAGAGCAGCCCTCAACCTGCTTCGTTCCATCACGATTCAAACATTCGGCTGGATGATGATGCTTCTCCTGTTCTCCTGGGACTGGAAAGAGACTTCTTCCATATTAAGAAACAATCAGACTTTCATTTCCCTCTTACATCTGGTCTCATAAGACAAGGTGATGGCAGGATACTGTCGGACGCAGCGTGTCTCCAGGTTCATTCATTATAGCAAAGCACAAACTGCAGGTTATGGCTCTAAACTGTGATGAGGAGCCGTGTTCACAGTTTTTGTAAAATAGCCAACAAGCGCACACCTGTGACTGCACATCAGTTGCATTTCATATTCAGAGCTCTCGCACTTTTTGACTAATGCATTTCCATGACTCATGCGGTCTTTCGTGAATACTGGATTTAGATATTTTCAGAGATTGCACTCACAAAGAGCGGGTGCTAAAATATATAAAGAAAATCTGATGTACGCTATTTTATGTTTTAAGATTCCTTCACTTTGTAGGATTTATTAATTTTCATGACTTTTCCAGGCCTGGTAATCACAATTTCTTAAAATTCTCTTTGAATATTCTTTGATCGTTATGTTGCTTGGTTTACCACAAAAAAAAGGGATTTCATCAGAAGGATAATTCTGACTCTAAATTCTGATTCTGCCATTGTAAAGGATGCTGATGAAGCTTATCCATGACTACACATTTTATATTAATGCATCACATTGCTTGGCTGCAACTATTACTTACAGGGGAAAAAATCATTTTCATAATCAGGTCAACTTTTATTCTTTGTCCTTTGACATGATGATGAAAAACATCCTCCTTGTTTATTCTTTACTTTTATATATATATATATTATTTTATATTATAATACATTATATATTATTAGTGCATATAGTTCAATAGTTCATTATTTTATTAATTTACTTATTTTTCACTTCACTTTTAAAGCTTTGTTATTGTTGTACAGTATTTTGGGTCAACTTGTGTTTAAATGTGCTTTATAAAGTAATTTGACTTGAAATGACTAATAAATGTAGCTATTTGAAGTAAATAATGTGACCATTAAACTTTTAAACATTAAATATTTTTTAATCAACATGGAGACTTCTAAGTTAGCAACATTACAAATGTGAATACAGTATAATAATAAAAGCTGTCTGCGTTAGATTATGCTGTTTTACAGTACGACAATGCATATCACACATTTCAGGATATTTGAACTTTACAAAAGTACTTCTTATCATCTACCTCATCAAATTATTGTTTTACAGTCATTTTATCACAGTTAATGTGGTTTTAAGTATGATATTAATTTAAAAACATTCCTTAACCCTGGTAAAATCACTGTAGTGCATGGTTTCACATCTTATTGCTTGATTCTAATGATTGAGGTTGCAGCAAACTATTTGCTAATTGTTAGTTTCAATGAGAAAGTCCCTCAAAAAGCATGAGACTATAGCAATGATTAATTCAGCACATTAACAGTCTGCCAGAACCATCCATGTGCTACTGCAACTGTAGAAAGAGCATAACCGTGCTGTAGCAGGTGCTATGAACTTCTAAAAACAGATGAAACACTCAAAGTTTGAGATGCTGAGAGGTATAAATTTCCCTGTCAGTAAAGGTATAAATTTTAACTCCTGTTCTGTGTGTGTGTGTGTGTGTGTGTGTTTGTTTGTAAAGTGTAGTGTGCTTCCTGTGATGTTTAGGCAAGTAAAACAAGCTGACTTGAATCCAGCATCTGACCTCTGACCTGTAGCACGGTCTCTTTCTCGCTGCCTGAAGAAACAAATAGGTATGGTCAACATTTTGATTTACACGCTCCAGAGAGCTTATTTCCACCCGTCGACATGCTCGGGGAGATGCAAGCACATGCCCCAGCAGTCTCTCGGATCATGCAATAACCTCCCTGCAGGCAGCTGGCCGTGAGGTTGCAGGACTGTGTCGGAGATAGTGGGAGAGTAACATTCGGGCACTTCAAGGTTAGTTCAGTGTCTCTTCATCCTATTCATAGCAGCCTTTACAAAGAAAATCAGCTCTCTCTGCCTAAAATATAAATGAAGTTATATATTTTCATGTATACAGATTCATTATGTAAAAGTACTGTAGTAGTAGGTCACCAGCTTCCTCTGTATATTCTAAGACACTTAATTAAACCCGTTTTCTTATTGTAGCAAAGGCAAACTTTTTCTGATCACTATTTTTAAAATTTTAAATATTCAACATTTATTCTCAATCAATATTAATAGCACTTCACACAAACACTTATAAATATATAAATACATGTATAGACACTACCAGTAAAAAAAAAAAAAAAAAA
>SCHK01111306.1:0-10165 GCA_004124795.1 Poropuntius huangchuchieni
AACCTAGCTCAAAGATGCTAATCAGCACATGGTTAGCTAGCCCAGTTCTGAACAGTGGTACACATAAAAACTAAATGTTATGGAATAACTCCCAAAAAAGTGTTTAATTGCAGGCATTCTGTAGTGACGGTCCTTAAAGTTCAACAGATTTTTAAACACATTTGCCTCAAAATGATGAGACTTATCTACTTGCACCTTGTAGCTATGAGAGGGGGACACAGGTATATTTCCTGATCATAAATTTAGGGGTGTATTCACGGCTGTAGTTTGTGTGCAAGTACAAGAAAGTCATACAGTCTCTAAAGAAGGCAAATAAACTAAAAAAGACTGATGAAAAGAGGAGAAAACAGTCCTGAACCAGCACTAACAAACTTATTTTTTTTTAAACTACTCATGACCACCTTTGCTAGAATTTATCATGCTTTATTGTAGGCTTATTTATTGTGTAAAATTTAGTCTAATTTATAGAACTTATATTAGATAATCTGTTAAGGGAATAGATTTTACGCTATAGATTCATATTACTGTGGCATGTCGTAGCTATTTTTTTCTTAATGTTCAGGCGGTTGTTTCTTCATAACAAATGCTATATTGATTAATTAAAAAGAGTCAATTAAAAAAATTATTTCAATATTATTTGAAATTTAGGGGTTAGAGAGTTCAGGACAGCCACCTAACAACTGATTATATATATATATATATATATCTCCGTCAAATGTCATAGGAATAAACTATGCTATAGGCAATGAGCAGTTAAAATGCCAACCAGCAGGGAATGCAGAGTTGCTTCCTGCAATCAAACTACTGTCATATCTATTTATTAAATTACACCAAAAACAAATCTTGAACAAATAAATAAAATAATTCCACTACAAACAAAAAGGATAAAAAGCAGTGCAATGAATATGAGGCTTAGTAGTTGTCTGAACCTGTAGGATGTTGACAGGCAGATCCACAGTGAGCTGAGAGTGTGAACACGAGGTCTGTGAACTCAACTGGAAAGCTAAGTCTCCATCAGCAGCAGGGTCATCCTAAAACAAACACACTCAAATAAATATACAGAACCGAAGTGAGAACGCTATCAAATCCCCCCCCCCCCCCAATCATCTCACCTGCAGCAGCTGAATCTGTACAAATTGTGCGCCTGCCACCGGATCCCGGATGGGTAGCTCACTATTTCCTGTAGCAGCTCCTTCTCCAAAATGAGCGCCTGAATTAGTCGGTGGAGCAGAGCTGGTGCCCTTTGATCCTTTAGTCTTTCTTTGGCCAGTCTCCGAGGAACATGTTGAAGAGCCTGGACCTTTCTGTTTTCTCCTCTTGGCGAGCTGAATGGCCCTGTAGTCTGTGCGTGCTGATCCACTGCTCTCCTAATGGATGAATAACAGAACACATTTAGACTTCTGGGTTACTTTGTTTTAAGATTACTGAAGAACGAACATTTAACCATATAAACAAAATTAAAAGGGATAGTTCAGCCAAAAATGAAAATTCTGTCATTAATTACTAACCTTTATGTCGTTCCAAACTCATAAGACCTCCGTTCATCTTCAGAATACAAACTAAAATATTTCTAATGGAATCTGAGAGCTCTCAGACCCTCCAATAGACAGCAAGGATCCTTACACGATCAAGGTCCAGAAACATAGCAAGGAGATTGGTAAAGGGGGGAAAAAAACACTTTAATCAACCATTTCTCTCCTTTTCATATGGTTATTTTTTTTCCTTTTGCGCACAAAAAGTATCATTGTAGCTTTGTAAAATTACAGCTGAACCCCTGATGTCACATGTATTATTTTATCGATGTCCCTGCTACGTTTCTGGACCTTGATAGTCCTTGCTGTCTATGGGAGAGCTCACGGGACGCATCAAAAATATCTTAATTTGTGTTCCGAAGGAGGTCTTACGGGTTTAGAATGACATGACGTTAAGTAATTAATGACAGAACTTTAATTTTTGGGTGAACTAACCCTTTAAATTCTATTTTCAAAAAGTTCAAGATCAACTCTTTACTACTAACCATAACCGGGCACGTGACCGAGGGCAACTCTGTTATTTTCTGTCCACTGTATGATCCACTGTGGCTGGGGAACACAAACTGACACATCCCCTTACTGCCATCTGACTGAGCCATGACCTCCACCCTGCTTAACAAGGGCCCAACGGCTGTCTCACTGCCTGGCAGGTCAGCCTTTGCCTGCGGAGAAAGTAATTCTGGTACAGGGGTTGCCGCCAGAGCCATGGAGGACAGCGGGGTGGAGAGAGAAGGAACAAGAGAGGAACTGAGTGCTGGAGGAAGAGCCGACGTCAGTGATGAAAGAGACTGAGTGAGCGATGAAGAAAGAGTTGGCGTGAGAGTAGATGGTGATTCTACAGTCAAGGGATTGCAGGAATTCAGAGTGTGGAGTTGTTCTGAAGATGCAGTACTTTGAATAGCTAGAGCAGTCAGAGTTCCCAGCTCTTCTGGGTTGACTGTTTGCACATCATCCAAATTCAATGTGGCATGGGGCAAAACTCCTCCACCTCCTCCAGCGCCCAATCCTGTGTCTAATACATGTACGCCCATATCTTGCCCAGCCGCTAAAATGAGAGGATCCACAGTTTTTGCCCCGTTAAGGGCCGAGCCGACTGATGTTTGATCTATTGTGAGGATTCCGGTGTTAACCAGAGGCATGTCCATGGAGAAGGATCCTGCCCCAGTACTGCCTTCACTGCCTACAGCAGTGGTCCCAGGACATGCAGGGATGCTGGAGAAGAGAGAAGACAAGTCCAGACTGCTGAGTTCAGCTCCTGCAGGACCTGATGGGGCACTGACAGCCTGTGAAGTGCTTGTCAGCTCACTGCTGGGGGTGAGAGTGGTTGTGTCGTCCAACTGACTTAACACATCTGCAGAAAAAGGAACAGAACTTAATCATAATGACAGGACCCATAGCAAAAGTGTTTGCTAAAATATACAAAATTAAAGCCCAGCAATAGGTTTATGGTTGTTGTCAAGAGAAATGACCAAAATTTGACTTTTCCCAGTAACTAAATACTAACAACTTCCCTCAAAATTAAAGACATACTAGCCCGATTTTCTTTTAAAGCCCAAATATCTTGCTACATAATATACATCTCTGAACTTGAGTCTATGGGTGTACCTGGGCTGAGGTTGTGGTGTTTAAGCATGTGTGTCTTGAGACTGCCGCGTGAAGAGAAGTGTTTGGTGCAACCGGCAACAGGACAGCGACTCCTCAGACAGACTCCATCCTGCTTGTGCTTCTTAGAATGAATGTAGAGACTACTCCGAGCTGAAAACTTTGCATTGCAACCTAAATATTTATATACAAAGTTAAAACAATTACAAAATTCAATCTTAATAGTATTGTGATAAATACATTTATGATGGTCACCACAAGAAAAACTTCAGATGTTTCATATAGAAACACTATACAATACAAAGCAACATTTTTAGCTGATTCAATACAGCTAAACCAGCCTGTAGCTGTTAAGGCTTATTTGCACTATGCATGTATATTCAGCACAAACCAAATACCCAAAAAAAAAAAAAAAAAAAAAATATTATATATATATATATATATACACACTTTTTTTTTTTTCTTCAGCTGTCAATGAAAACGTGACCCTAAGCCCAGATCTTTTTGGTTGCCATTCATAGACATTAATTAAAAAAAACTAACACTCTAAAAGCAGTTTGGCACATGCCATTGATGACCATCAGATTCAAAAGAGGCACAGATGCAGCAAGTGGAACTCTAAAGCCAGTGTTTTAAATTTTTGGGCTTTGATTCTTTATTCTCACCAATATTATTTTTGTCTCTATTCTATTATTAACATGCATATACTAGTTCTTGAACATCTTAAATACTGACCTTCTACAGGACATTCAAATGGCTTGGTACCCAGATGTGTGATACTATGCCCCTTCAGGTGCTCGGCCCGTGTAAAGGATTTCCCGCACCCTTCCTCTGGACATGCAAACCGTCTATCATCATCGTGCTTACTGTGAATGAAGATCAACACCTAATTAATCACTTTCAGCAGCATGTTGAATAATATGTACTGTTTTTGAAATTAATTTATATGTTTTGCCTTTATTTTGAGAGAAGAGTAGAGAAAGGATATACAGTGAGCATGTGCATGCATGTATGGGTATAAGAGGGTGACACTTATGCTCCTCACCGTTTGTGCCTGAGCAATTTAGACATGCTTGTGAAAGTCCAACCACAGGAGTCAAAATCACAAACAAATGGTCTTTCACCTGGGAAGGAAAAGTGAGAGAGGAATGTTAGAAAACTGAAGTAATATTACTTTATCCCTAGTATCTGCTTATTTGTTCACCTGTGTGACTGCGGAGGTGTATTTTGAGCCGACAAGCTTTGTCATATCGCTTGTCACAGCCAGGATAGGTACAAGTGAACTGAGCCATTTCTCTGAAGTGGGTCCTGTTGTGGGAGAACAGGGCACTGAAAGTGATGAAGGTCTTCTCACATCCTGAGGAGGCACAGAAACACCAAAATCAAGTTGGCATTACTACCTGTAATAGTGGTTATTGTCAATTTTGGCTTAGAAACTAGTTAAAATATTAATTCAACTCACCTGGGAACTCACACTTATGTGGTCTCTCTGGTTCAAAGTGTGTTCTCTGATGATTAGTGAGTCTCGTGGCAGTGCGAAACCTCTCACTGCATACTTCACAGATAAATGCATTTTCCTGATCATGTGCTTTAACGTGAGCTTTTAGATTGTAAACTGTGGTGAAGCGGCGACCACAATTTTCCCATTCACATTTATAAGGACGCACTTTGTCATGAGACTGCAGGTGGCGTTTGAGCTTGTATGATGTTGTGAAGGACCAATCACAACCCTCCACGGTGCACTTGAAGGGACGCTGGTCCTCTGTGTGTAGAACCAAGTGGATTTTGAGATTTTGCCTGGTATCAAAGGTGCTGGAACAGCCCGGCTGGGGACATCTATACTTTACTACTGAACCTTTTTTGGTCAAACCTGACACAGTTAATAGGTTTATTGGCTGTAGTTCTTCACAAGTAATTGGTTTGCTTTTTGAATTTTGGCAAATACTATCATCTCCTATAGCACAAACGTTTCCTTCCTCTTGCTTAATTGATGAGCAAGAGTCCAAAGTAACACCCATTTCTGATAGAGAACAGTCATCAGCTAGAGTCAACTCTGAATCACTGCCGGTGAACCTGGTTTTAGGCTCATCTTGTAGACTTGAGTTACCATTGCTAATTTTCCCAATGGACTTACTTCCCCCATCATAATTGAGCAGCACAAGATCTTCATTGTCTTTCATTCCCAAATGTTCTTTTAAACTTATCATACCATCCTCCTTGTAAGTGTATCCCTCTGGTGGGGTGGCTAGGGTCAATATTCCATTTTCAATCGTCACAATAATACTCTGATTGTTAATCATGATGGTCCCAGAGAATGTTTCATGCACAGGTATTGGAGTCCCATCAGGACCACAGTCCCCATTACTGCCTGACTCTTGATTTGCATAATCCATGATATTCATTTCAGGTGCAACCCTGTTCTCTGGAACAAACGCAGGGCTATTATTTTTTGTGACACACTGCATCAGTTCTTCTGTTGAATGTTCAACTAAATTATTGCTGAGCATTTCTACAGTAGAGACCTTTGGCATTTGACTGCCCCCCGCATAGCCTTCTGACAATATCGGATCTCTATTCTCTGCCAAAAGACAGATCTCATGTCTAACGTTTTGGTCTGTTGTCTCAGATCTGGAATTTAAATTACTGTGGCTTGGCAAATGTCCCGATTTGGATGTTCTGTTGAAGTTTTCATCTGAATCCACAGGGGAACTGAGAGTCTTTGACTTGGCTGATGAGGATCCATTCTCTTCAGCTTTGTGTTGAAAGCTCATTTGTCGTTCCTTACTGTCATCTTCTTTGTGCACTATGTTAAACACCACATATAGTTCCTCTGGGCTCTTGTTTGAAGAGGTAGAGGTGTTGCTGAGAATCCTCTCTGTCGTGAGTCTTTGTTCACAGCTCTCGGTGTCCAGAAGGGGAAGCGCCATTTGCAGAGCGTTGTCATCGTGTTCAACAGCCCTCTCAAACTCGGAAGGCAGCAAGTCTAATTCATTAAACACCTTTTGTTTGGACGCATTCACGTCACCGAGTTCTGCATCTGCTGAATCAACATCATATTTCTTACCATGGTTGTTCTGAAGAGACAGAGCGCTGCCGCTGCCATTTTCCGCAACTCGAAGCGGTGAGGATCTGGCCCGGTTGTTGTTGGCGTCACTTTCTAAGCCCAGTGATCCCGAAAGACCTGAGATCGCGTTATCAGTCAGACGTGTTCTCGCATGAATCGCAGAAGCTGTTGTCTGCTGAGAGAATGTCGTGTGGAGCGGGACGCCATGTTGGTACTGAGTGTTTTTGGTGTCAGTAAGCCCCTGGATTTCCATCTTGGTGTCCCTGTAGCAGCAGCTCATGAAAGCTCCGCCCTTCACATATGAGAGCCCGATCCTGATAGGCCGGTATAGATATTGCGTCACGCCAAACATATTTCAAGATCCTCGATAAAATTCAGAAAAAGAACAAGGAAAAAAAAATAGAAAAACAAATAGAAATTGGTCTCACTCTCCTTGACTATTAACAGTTTTTGGTTCCATTTATTTAATTAAAACCCACGTGTAAATACTATAGTAAAGTGTATTATACTGTATATATAATAGTATTTATAACTTTTTTTAATGAATGATGCAGCATTCGATCTTCGCTTTGAAGTGGGCTTGGCGTATCAAGGGCTTTAATTATAGTGAACTGATAAACTGTAATAAATATTGTAGTATACTTTAGTTTTTATTAGAGTAAACTGTAGTGTATTATAATATTCCCTATAGTTGTAGAAAACTTAGTACAGTTGAGTAATCTGTTTATATTACTATAGTTATATTACCACAGCAACTATATTACTACAGCAATTTAACTCAAGTACTACTATAGTATGGTTCAAAAACACTATAGTATTTACCATAAATTACTACAGTATTTTTTCATGTGGGAAGGAGCTAAGAATTTAGAAGAGTTTCTGTTTGGGATTTAAATTAAGCTTGTGCTTAGACTAAGGAGGAGTAGCAGGTGAAGAACCCTGCTGGAAAACCCAAGCCTAAACTGGTTTGCTGGATTTTGATGGCTTAATCTGGTCTTCTGGCCTGACCAGGCTGGAAAACCAACTGAGAAAAGCAGCTTAGACTAGCTTAGATTGATTGAAGTATTTTTTCCCTTTTCTCCACAGTTGTTGAAAATAACAGTGAAGTGATCAATGCATCATATGTTACACACTATATAGTAATTAAAGTTAGCATAATTAACATGTTAATGTGCATTACTGCTAGCTATTTTTTTATGCACGATATTCATTTAGAAAAAGCATCAAATCCTGCATGCATGTAGAACAGTAGAAAGCTATATGAAGAGCTTTTTCTCAGCTAAGAGAAAAAAAAACAAGGTTTGAATGCAATCATGGGTTTAAAACCCGCTTATAATAGGCTTATCAGTTACATATGAATGTTTTGCATGCTACGTACATTACATATTTTGCAAAACCTTAAAAAAATTGAGGCAGTTAGACACTGTTTGCAAATCTCATGCACTCTTTTTGCAAAACTTGAAACATTCTCATTTAAACATAATTTGTACTGTGATGAACTTGTGATGCAAACCCTAAAGACAACAAAGCAAAAGTTAAGCACAATTGCCACACAGCTGTCATCATTTAAACACGATGATTCCAAAATATTCACACTTGTTTCTAAATATGTGATCAGAATGTACAGAATATAAGCCAGTTCAAAGTGCACAGATGGCATAAGTGCATCCATCAACAATGGATAACAATTTGAGAGGTAGAGGAAGAAAGAGTGAGTATATAATGTGTTGGAAGAAGAGCATGAGGAACTGAAAGACCAAGAGCAGTCATTTCAGATGAAATACTGTAATAGACCATGTTCTAATGCATGGAATGACAATGAGTGAGGCAGGACAAAGAGTTCAACATAATTCAGTCTCTGTGGCTACCATAATCGGACATTCAGATAATTTTTTGGCTGTATTTTGGTAATTTCAATATATTTTTGAGTGGAATTGCAAGACTACCTTGTTAGGGCGAAAGAACTGGCCTGTGGTGACATAGACGTGCTGTCTTGTCAAGACTGGATCCGCCATGGTCTTTAGCATGTTTCCTGGCAAGGGACAAAATTGCCTATGAGGAAGATGAAGTCCTCTGGTCTGACCCAGCTCTAAAACGTGATCCCGAGGCATAACAAACATACATGCATATATTCCTTTTTGAGAAAACATGTTTTTTGGTATATTCACCAAACTTAGGTGCGATTTCTTTTGTTTGGCTTTTATTTGCAAAATGTTTACTATATACAATTAACCGGTTTGATTTTGAGAAATGGTTTTGAAACAATTGTTTGATTTTGCCAGAAGTGTCAGGGGTTCTGTGATTTTAAGGATTGAATATTTGGATTTGTGTTTAAAGTTTTGAGAAAATGAGTGATGGTTTTGAGAAATGTTTTAGCAATTCGGGGAAAAAAATTTTTTTTTTAAAAATTAAAAAAAAAAAAAAAAAAAAAGTAATAAAGTGTCTTTATGGTTTTATTGCTTGGACTTATTTCACTCCGAAGTAAGACTTCTGCTCACTGAAGCATGTGTATGCGTATAATGTATTGGATGTCCATGTACCTCAACCATCTCTGTATGCCTGACTATTTCTGTTTATGTCACATCCTGTGCACACCCCTACTAAAATATATAATCTAAAACATCACTTTGCATTTAAAGCAATAAAGACAAACATGGCAGGTCAAATGCAGAGTGAACTAATTATTTGCAGCTGTACTAAGTAATTTTCTCTTCACAAAGGAATAAATCACACCTTGAATTGAATGTAAACATATGAACATTTTATTACCTTGGAATCAGGATAGATTATGTCTTAAGTTAACCAATCAAAAAAGTCAAACTTTTGCATATTAACTTAACAAAAGGAGGAACACAAAGGCCTTTGTTAATTTGTCTGTCAGGCTTCTCACTGACTAGCATCCTTCATATTCTCTTTTTGTATTCCTGCTGTATGAGGCTCCATTACATCTTCAGAAGCAGTGCCAAAAACTACTGCCGTTCTTTTGAGAACAAAAACGCCAGCATGCAGTCCTCCCACATTCACCCAAACAGTGTGCAATTTCCGCCACAGCCCCTCCATCTGTGACAATGCCTGCAAAAGATGGTTAAAATGTTATGTAGGCCATTATAGGGAGAAATGGACTTTCTGCATTATACATGACAAGGACCTAGATAAGATTCATATATATTCAATGTATTAAACTTAATATTAAAAAAAGAATAAATAAAGATCCGGGTCCCACGAACACTCATTAGTAAATCACTGTATTTTCACTCCAGAATGCTTTTAATAAACCACATTATGAACTATAAAAAGGATCTCGTAGTAGCCATACCTTCAAAAAACATTTTTTATCCTGGGTCAACAGTACAGCTTTTCCCGTATCAGGTTTACAAACTCGAGCCATTTCTCGAAGACATAAAGGGTATAATTCCCAGTTCTTCTTCTTGGATCCCATTCTGTAACACACACAAACACACACCACAAACAGTTTAAAATACAATTAAAAATTAATATAATGATACTGTAATAGGATTATTACTTGCAAAAATGAAGCGGAATAGTTCTAAAATTGCATAGCTCCAGATGTCGGTCAGTACCTTTTTCCAAAAGGCATGTCAGTAATGATGATATCCGCTGAACTGCTTCTCATGGGTAGATTGCACAAGTCCCACTGAACTATGTCTAAGGGCAAGCCTGAAGAGCTATAAAAAAATAAAAATTAAAAATAAATAAAAACACACACTGAGAAAATGTATATATTTAAGAAAAATGTTGTTTATATATTAAATATATTTATATGTAACATTATGTATATGAATATACATTATGCATGTAAATATTTTCTAAATATATACTGTGTGTGTATTTATATATACTTAAATACAGTTCACACACATGTAAACAAAAACTTATTTGGGATGCGATTAAAGGGATAGTTCACTTTGAAATTTGGTATGTTTCAACTTACCCCAAGGGCATCCCA
>SCHK01111422.1:0-12315 GCA_004124795.1 Poropuntius huangchuchieni
GGTAGCTCACGGAGTACGGAGATGTACTTAGGAGGCGAGGAATCCCGTGTAATCGCGGTTCAACAAAGCAGTTCAAATCTGCGTACAAGGAAGTTGAAATTGCACGGTTGCATCAACAAATACGTTTTTATATTAGTTGTGCATTTGTTAACACTATCGGGTAGCTTTAGGGTTGGGTTTGGTGTAGGGCATATTTCCAACACGATAGAGCATTAACTTTTAGGGACAGACCCCGGATATTTGAAATCGCCGCAATACGTACCTATATCTACGTAATAAAAACGTTACAGGGTTTACGTATTTAACCTGTGTTTTAGCGGCACTCAGTGGACATTTCTCTTTGAAACTGCAGAAACGTGCAGTAAGGTACGTAATACGGTGTCGCACAGAAAGTGCACAGAGGTACATATTTTTATGAGACCAGGTTGGTAAACTTATAATCAATTAAATATTTCAACAATTCATAGTAAATAAATGATAAAATAATAATGTCCAATTTTCATTTATTGTTTTGTACTGTAGTATTTATTCTATTTTTTATTTAATAATTATAAATAAATATATTCAAAAATATTTTTATTATATAATCAGCATAGCTCAATTAGAAAAATGATAAAGACTAATTAAAATGCAAAATATCTCTTAATCGTTTTTTGTTCATTTAGTCTTTATTTCCAAATCGTAAAACTTGGTTAAGTTCCATGTCATATAGATTTTGAATCCCAGATCTTCAAAGTGGTATCAGACTTTTATGTACACAGCAAAGAATGATAAAAGAAATAATTGTATTGATTTTGCTGTGTTGGCCAGTGCTGGCGAGGTGAAAAACTGTTCAAGATATTAATAAGCTTTAATTGTTTACAGGAAAATAAGCGCTGTTTCTTTTCTGACTGTTTAAACACCTTCATACTGGTGTTGTATGTATATTTTGTTGTGTACCTGGTTTGTTTTTCCAAAGAAAAGATGTGGAGTGCTTTTTATTTGCATTCGAATATATTTATCTTTGCATTTGAATATATTTATCTCTAATCTCTTTTGCTTTGTATGGAAAGCGTCCTTCCATGTTACTTGAATGTTTTTTTATAAGACAACATCTTTTTCAATTTCATATTCACAGTTTAACAAATGGCAAGCCAGTTAACATCAAACTTTGTATATTTTACTTTTCATGGGCAGCAATGTGTCTTAAGACCATGTTTCTGTATAGTTTAGTTCTTTATTTATTTGTACAATTTTAGGATTGCAGTCTGGATTGAGTTTTTATTTATTTTATAGATATCTGTAATATCTTGATCCAGCATCAGTAAGATGAGATTTACTGAAGGCGCATACGAGTCATTGAATCTTTTGACTTCATCCATCTGCCTCTGTTGTGAAGATGAAGGTTGTCATGTGGGCGGATGACAGTTTTGTGACGTTCTGCTTTTGGTGTGTTTGTGCTGCTTTCTCTTTTTCATCTGTCTTCCCAGTCTCCTCCATTTCCTTCCTTTCTCCCAGGGTTTCTGCAGTTTTTATGAAGGTGAATTTAAGACCAATTTAATTTCCATTTATGCAATTAAAATTTAAGAATTTTAAGTGAATAAGTAAACCAAGTAAATAAATTGAATGGAACACAGTATGTCAATATTGTATTTTATTAGCAATGTTTCAAAGTTTGACCATACAAATTTTTATTCATTTTTATAAAAACAAGCAAACATACAAAAGCTTGTCTTGAACACCTCTGCTACAGAATATTTTACTTTATATTCTGATCACACTGCAGAAAGTGCTGTTCTTTGTAAGTTTTTTTTTTTTTTTTTTGTTTGTCAGGTTTTCCAGTGCAAATGCCTAAAGATCATTTACAGTACTTGACAAGCGAAATTACATAAAATTAGATGTCGTCTTTTATGAGAAATTGATCAGAAAGAATTGAATTTATGATTAAAACAAGAACAATAACAGCCAGTAGGCTCAAAAAAATCTGAAAAACTTAACTGAAAGGGACAAACAAGTTTTCACACCCCAGTGACAGATGTTTATTCTAGTTTTAAGCATAAAGTCACAATTTTTGTTCAGTTTTTGAGAAAACAAGACTTGATATGTTCAGTTCGCATCCAGTAATATATCTTGATTTGAGGATAATTTTTTTTTTTTGGAAATCAAAACAAAAATACTGAAGATTTAAAGCCATGCCTTGATGATTTAAGCTCTGATTTAAAACCTTTTTAGGCCTCAAGTTGTAGAAGGTCAAATTAAGGCCTTTTAAGAACTGCAGAAATCTTTCTTTCTTTATTTCTTTGTTTCTTTCTTTCATTCTTATTGCACCTACGGTTAAGTGTGACAAAGCAAACTCTTAAAAGGTTTTTTGCTGTTTTACTCATTAACTTTATGCTTTTTACTTTTATATGTAATGTACCAGATTACCTCTGCTGAGAGTTACATTTTTTTTTTTTTTTTTTTTGATGGTTCAGGACATGACTCTTGTGAGAGATCGTTGAACTGCTTGTCTAACACACATTAGAGAGAATCCTTCCAAGTAAGCATCTCAGAGTCGGCACAGCTTTGTCTCCTTCATATTAGTACAGTTAACTTGCTTTGTCCGTTTTATTTATCATGAGATATATGTGTTGTTTTTCCGTCAACCACAGATGTTTAATTTGCAGAAATGGGCTATAAATGACATGTAGCATGGATACAATATTCTTCTCAAGGGCTAAACCTGTGGACTTACTTGAAGGACAGTCTTAAGACAAAACACCACATCTACCTGATATGCATTGCATCACCTGATGGAATATCTGGAAGATGATTCTGTTTCAATATGGTTCTGTTCTCATTGTGGTCAGATACAGTACCACACATCCTTTGTCAGTTCCTTTGCTTTTGTTGTGCTTGTGTAAATGCATTTGGTTTGCATATTTATATAATTGTACATTGTTTTAATAAATGTATTTAATTTAACATTCATTGTGAAACAGTAGTGTCTTACCTGTCTCTCAATATGCAACTGTATTTTTCTGACTTAATGACACAATCCATTGTGAAATGTGGTCAATCAATATATATACTTTATGAGAGACAATATAAGCATGGAGTTCGGTTTAAATGGTAGGCAAAAGTTGAGAACTATTGCCATTGCAGACTGTTTTAGATTTAACTATGAATGTACTAACACGTTATAGATACCTGATTTGAGAAATGTTTGTACATTTTTGTTGTGTGAAGTATAATGTTTGTTAATATTAATTTAACTGTAATGGGTGTTTCTCATGCTTGTGTGACTCTATGCCAAATTGCAATACCTTTAATATTTACCTTAGATTATGTGCTGTACAAAGATTTGCTATTTTGGTAATTGTATGCATTAGATTGTGTTTTCAGGATGCTCAAGTTCAGTCTTTCAGCATTCCACTTACATTGTTGTTGTGTAGATTGTTGAGTGCATTAGATATGAATATGGCCAGTGGCCTCAGGAAGAATTGGGACACTTAAAAGTATAGTGCACCCAAATTAAATGAACATTTGCTTAAAAAATAAATAAAAGGGTTGATTTTCAGGCCATCTAAGATATAGATGTTTTTCTACATCAGAACAGATTTGGAGAAATTTAGCAACATTTGCTCACCAGTGGATCCTTTGCAGTGAATGGGTGCCGTCAGAATGGGAATACCAACAGCTGATAAAAACACAACAATGTAATCCACATGACTCCATTCCTTCAATTAATGTCTTGTGAAGTAAAAAGCTAATAAAAAATCCATCATTACGACTTTTTTAACTTTAAACTGTTGCTTCCAGTTAAAATACAAGTCCTCTATGAATAATATTGCTTTCTTCAGGGAAAAAAACTGTCTTGTCTGAATCGGGAGAGAAATATGCAGAGATCAAGCACCATTTACAGGCAAGAAGAGTCTAAAACAGTTCTAAATGTGTACTTTTTTCACTGGAGGAAGCATTATTATGGATTATGGACTCGTATTTTGGCCAGAAGCGATGATTTAAAATTAAAATTCCTTGATGCATTTGTTTAAGACAACACAGCTTTTCACTTCACAAGATGTTAATTACTTGTGGATTATTGTGATGTTTTTATCAACTGTTTGGACTCTCATTCTGACGGCACCCATTCACTGCAGAGGATTCGTTGGTGAGAAAATATAATGCTAAACTTCTCCAAATTTGTTTTGATGAAGAAAAAAACTACATTTTAAGCACTTTTTAGTTTTTGGCAGAACTATTACTTTAAATTATTATTGTTTAAAACAAAACTTTTTTTTGTTTTGTGAAATGTTTGTTTTCTAGTGCAATGGCTTGTGTCTAAAGTGTCCAAATGCTCTTTGAGGCCACTTTATATATTAATGAAATTTCTCTTTTTAATTAACATTCGAATTAATTAAAAATGCATTAACTTAATGCTTAACCATTCTCTAGTCTGTACTGATGTTTTAGGTTTTAATTGAAGTGAATGACATTTTATGTAATTCTTAACATCTCCCTCACTTGATTTCATTTCTAGTTAATTGCTGATTTCGGTTTGCTTGCATCTCTAAATTAGCATATACACTGAAAGAGCAATCGAAATGTGTTTGTGCCAACATTTTTGCACTGGCATGTAATGAGTTATTTAAGTGAGAAAGAGTGTGGAAAAAGCTGTGATAAGTGCAGTCGGGTTATTCAACGAGGAAGTGTTACTTGAAAGGGGAAAAAGCATAAGAATGTTTGAGACCTACATTTATTTTGAATTCATATAAAAACATCACATTTATTCAAATGTGTATCCCTTGGATCTCTGTACAAACTTCATCGTCATCGAACACCTATGTAAAATAAATAGAAATACCATGAAACGACACATCTGCATTTCTCTTGTGTGTATATGTCACAAAAGGGTCATGCATCAACAATCCTGGAACAATAAATCACACCAACGTTATTTGGCAGGGGAAGTGAATTTCTTACAAAACCACATTTAAATCATTTACATAGATGTACAGAATACATTGCAGCATATCTATAGATATATCCTCTCTCCTTTTTGTTTCTGACAGCAGGTCTCTGGCAGCTGTTTCGGTTATGAACTTCCAACACCATCAATATTTCTGGCAGGTTTATCTTTGGCACACAGAAATTAAAAAGGCCTCCGGTCTGAAGGCCACATTGATGTTTGTTCACTTCCTAGAGCAGATTTAGTATGAGCTGAGAAAAAAAAACATTTCTAAAGTCTACAGGAAATGGCTTTCAGGAGAACATTAGATGGACATTAAGTTCTGTGAAAGTTCATTTGCACCAGCAGATAACTTAAGGTGGGCAAAAAAAAAAAAAATCTAATTCGTTTGGATCAAGAAATGTTGCCATTTTCTGTACACAGGAAGTTGGTAAAGTGTTTTAGGCATTACAGCTGTAAAACTATCTGCAAAGGGGATGACGTTTTGTGCTCTTTGCAAAGCTGTAACGGAGTCTCTCTGAATGTCCCAAACAGTGAGGTTCTTAGTTTCCGCCTGGTCCCTTCATGCTAGAGTCTTTGAGGGACTGATGGGCGGCACCTGCGCTCAGATTACAGGCCGAAGGATCGCAGTAACCTGGTGGTCCGGCTGAACCAGGAGGTCCAGGAACGCCCGACTGACCCGGGGAACCAGGTGGACCCCGTTCTCCATCACGGCCATCTTGACCATATCCTGGTTTTCCAGGTTCACCTGCAAGACAGAAACAGGTCAGTCATCTTTAAGCTCACCACATTTCCCATTAAAATCTCTCATTTAAATTGCAAAAGGCCAAAGCTTAAGGTCATTCTCATTTGCATTTCCACATGGACAAAAACGTGAATGAGATTTGAGAGTCAAGGAAGTCACATAACCAAATATCATAGTGGTTTTATATTACATATGAGCTACCGTTATGGCTTTTTGTGTCATTTTTGTATTTTTCAGTGTCTGAAAAAAAAAATCCTATATTCTCCTAAACATTTCCTTTAGTGTTATACCGAAGTCATACAGGTTTAAAACGACACAAGATACCAGAATTATTTTTTTTTAATTAATTTTTTTTTTTTAAATATCTAACTGAATTATATGGATGCTTGCTTTTTTTGTTGTTGTTTTTTTAAATAAAAGCTTGAAAATATAAAGCTGAAAAACTGTATGACACCAGCACATGGCACTGCTGCAGATCTGTCTGTTACAATTAGAGCACTGGGTAACGACTGCAAGAAATCCTGTTTAAACAGACAGCTTCATTCGGCTGACAGTAAGTGTCAGTGACACAGATACAAAGACAACAGAAGGCTTCATATACCTCCAATTCATCAGACATCTGACAGCTTCATTTAACACCAATTTAACTTTGCTTTCAAAAGTCTATTACCAGGATGGAGCTAAATATATCTCCAACATCATTTCAGAAATAAATTGAGTTCAGACTGAATTGGTTTGCAGATGATATTCATTAACGCCCCTTCCATTTATGCAATAAAATTATGATTTTCTTTGACAAGAGGAAGTAGGATATGGGACTGAGTCAGAACTGACCTGGTAGTCCAGGAGGTCCTGGCATGCCTTTGGGTCCCCGACTTGTAGGTCCCCTGCCCCCTCTGTCTCCCATCTCACCTGCAACACACATCCATTAGTTCTGACATGGCTGTGCCTTTACACACCTGAGATTTTAAGTTTATATTTTAATAAATTAACTTCATATTTGCATGTTCTCTGCATGCAGGGTTATTATAGGTAACTAAAACTTAAACTGAAAAATAAAATAAAATTACAGCTAGTTGGTTAAATTTCTCATAATTGTGTTCAACTTGATATACTAAAATGACAAATTAAAAAGTAAAACAAAATTAAATAAAAAATAAATAAAAAAAGGACAAATACACAATGAAATTACTAAAACCTTAACTGAAATTAAAAAGTGGGAAAATCTAAAAATGACACTGATTCAAAACATTAATTAAAAACTATATTAGTTTCTGAATGATACTAAAATAACACTGCTCTGATGATGGTTAATGATTACATGCAAGTAAACAACAAGGATCCTGTAAAGCAGTCTGAACTTACAGTACCATAATGACTCACCTTTCGGCCCCTTGAGACCCAAAAGTCCCGGAGGGCCTTTGAGTCCCGGGAGTCCTCTTGCACCAGCATGCCCAGGGAAGCCGCTGTCACCTGGGGCTCCGGGAGGACCAGCGGGACCAGGTCTGCCTGGCAGTCCGACCGCTCCGGACTCTGGTCTCCTCAGACTGGCAGCCAACTGGGCCAGCTGCTCTGAAATGGCAAAGACCACATGCGCTAATGAGTGTGAACAGCCCCCTGCTATTAGCACAGCTCATTTTTATTTCATTTAGCTATTGATTTTGCAGTTACACTCACTAATTAGAGTCGTCTAACACTGCTCACTAACTGTTTTGTCTATTGTTTTTCTGTACTAATGTAATGTGATCTAAAACATGCATTTAGAATATAAAGTGAATCTTCATTTAATTAATAATTAAGCCCTTTTCGATCTTGGTTCATGAAAAGTCCATGAAATGCTGAAATATGACCAGTTGTTTAACAGTAAACAACCAATGAGAAAGTGCTTCACTGCTTACCTCACAGCCTCAACATTATTTGGAAATTATACTATGTTACACTATGCTACATTATATATATTTCACACGGTACATTTTTAAACCCATGGTTGAGATTCCTTTAACATTTGAAATATGCAAAAGGGATATCTGCCGTCATTTACTTCGTTGTTCCAAACCTTTATGACTGACTGACTTTCTGTGTAACACAAAAAGATATTTTGAGCACTTGTAACCAAACAGTTTTGTATAGACGGAAAAAAAAATCCTGACACATTTCTTAAAATATCTTTTTTTGTGTGTTCCACAGACATAAAGAAAGTTATAAGATTTTAAAACGATATGCTGGTAAGAAAATGTTGACAATTTAAATTTTTGTAGGAACTATCACTAGAGTGTCATATAGAGCATGCAACAAGCATTCTAATAACATGCATTCATTAGTGTGGAAATGTCGCTACGTAGATCCATATTTGTGGTAAGTCATCTGAAATATATGTGACACTGGACCACAAAACCATTCATAAGTGTAATTTGTTTAAAATTGAGATTTATGCATCATCTGATAGATAAGCTTTCCATTGAGGTATGGTTTGTTAGGATAGGACAATATTTGGCTAACTATTTGAAAATCTGGAATCTGAGAGTGCAAAATATTGAGAAAATCGCTTTTAAAGTTGTCTAAATGAAGTTCTTAGCAATGCATATTACTAATCAAGAATTACATTTTGATATATGTACAAAATATTTTGGAACATGATCTTTACTAAATATCCTAATGATTTTTGCCATAAAACAAAAACCGATCATTTTGACCCATATTGACCCGTTTTGATGGCTATTGCTACTGGTTTTGTGGTCCAGGGTCACATATCGCAAAATAATCTCTTTATCATCCCAGTTACCTAGTTTGCAGGCGCTGTTCTACTTTTTTTTTTTTTTTTTTTCTCAGCCATGTAAAGAACCTAATGTGAAAGTTAATGTACGAAGTATTTTGAACCACTTGAAACCTGGCACGCTGAGGACATCTGCTGTGTGCAAATAAAATGCTTTTATTAACGCAAGTAATAAAACAATATGACATCGGCCTCATTTCATGAAATTGCTTGACTTGTCATTAAGTGCTCTGAAGCACTGACTGAAAACAAACGATTCGTAAAAAATCCCCCCCCCCCATTACTAGTACAAAGCGCATGAGTAGGCCTAATTAATTAATAAAGTTGTTCATGACTTGATTCATTTGCCCTTAACATTACAGCACTGCAGTTGTTTCATACTTAACACCTTCAGTACTGCAATTTAGGCTAAAATTTGTACCTTCTGTACAGTACATCACTTTGGATCAATGCTGAATGTGTAAATGAGTCAAACCAGGTGCAATACTAAAGAAGCCACATTTCTGACTTTTCATTGCACACATCGTAAGTTGCTTTATGTTTCTGAAGTAAAATAAGACCCTAGACTAATTTTATTTTATTACAGCTCTAATATTTTGATGTGAATAAGCAGATAATTCGCCAGTTTTCAATATTCACTAAAAGCAGTGTTGCAGAACGCTGTTAAAGCCCACTCCTTTCATTTGTCCTCATTCATCCTTTCTTGTACGTTTTCAATTTGCTATGGGAAATTGAGCATAAAAGAAGAGCATTGCTGCCGTTTTTACAACTCCCTTTTCCATTGTGTGAAGGGATAAAAGGGCAGACCGATTTATTCATGATGTAAAGAATCCAATCCTAGGCCCTGAGCCATTGAGCAAGAGCTAGGGTACAGTGAATTTCAACTTTCAGTCGGAAAACGTCCTGAAAATGTATGCCGCACGATGCTTGACTGAGCTTTTTCAGGGAGGGTTTGGCAGAGGAAAGCAGAGGCTGAAGGAGGGAAACTCATCACTATGAGGCAAAAGTGCAGATCAGCTGAAACGAAAATGAATATTTCAGTGAAATGTGAATGAAAAAGTCATGAGGGAATTGGCAGCGTGCGCGCAAGAGGACTTAGAGAGAGGCAGAACTGATGGCTAACTTTAGTAAAGTGTCTCTGCTCATCAGAGTAGAATCAAAAGGAATCTTTGAAACAAAACACAAATTTTTCCTTCTATTCATCTCACTCTTTCCTTCAGTGGTTCGTGCTTGTGTTCTTCTGCCTGGAAAGTTCCAATTCTCTGATGGCAAATGCGTGGCTCTGCATGCTTAAAAGGGAAATTACGTTTATTTCTGAAATGATAAAAATCTTTGCTTCCAGACTCACCCTGCATAACGCGCATACACACTTGTCTGATGTGTTGATCACTTGGTTCTTTACCCTGTAAACACAGGAGGAGTTGTTTGGAAGAAATTCACACAAATTCTGACTGTATTCTGATCATTTCATCTCATTTCACACAACTAATTAGCTCAGAAAATAACAAAGAAAAAAATTGGAATTGGAATTAAGCATTCTTAAAAGCTGCAGAATGTTTGACAGTATTGTTTTTTTTTTTTCTTGATACGCTGAGTATGGCCAACAAAACGCTGAAAAACTTCAGGGTTTTCACAACTGAATTTTTAGTTTCTAAAACTTTCCTGTCATTCATGATTACTGGATAAGGATTAATGATATTCTTTTTATGATTGCACTCACAAACTGCATTATTAGCCAATTAAACATGACACCTACAGGACTGGAAAATAGTTTTAAATTTCATGATATTTAAAAGTTTTCAATGACTGTAAGTACATTGATAATGCATATTTATATGTGAAGAGAGACTATTTTTGTTAATAACCGTACATAGTCTTGGCTTATGAAGTGTAATTGCGAATCACTCTGTCTTTGAAAGGTTGATAACATACCGCTGGTCCCTGGGTGCCACGAGGTCCTGGAGCTCCTCTGTTCCCCTGCATGCCACGTGGTCCAGGACTACCTGGAGGCCCCTCAATGCCAGGCTGCCCACGGCCTCCCTCTGGCCCTCTATTACCTGGATCCCCTTGGTTACCAAGCTGAATTTACACCAGAGATGTAACTATACATACATACATGTAATACTAGTGTCTTGATATAGTAAATCATTTCAATACAGTGTCATATCTGAGGGCTAGAGTGAGCCGAGATAAAGCCAAAGAATATTTTCATGGATATCTGAAATCAAACCCAACCGCCTAATCGACCTCATAAATATTCAAGAAAGAATACCGATCAAAAACTTACTTCGCCTTTAGCTCCAGGTTGGCCAGGGTCACCCTAAATGTAGAAACAGCAGGAGAATTAAAGTGCATTACAATATCTCAAAAATCTCAGCATACTGCATACATATTATTTTCAGCTGTGTAGTTCAGAGCTACTCACAACATCTCCCTTGTCTCCTGCATTTCCCTCGTCACCTTGAGCGCCCTACAATAAAACACAATTGTAAAATGTCTTGAATGGATAGATTTGGTTATAAAGTTAGTCTTTCTTACGTTAGTTTTTAAGGTATCTGATGTATTCAGTTTAGTTCTGCAGTGCAGTCTCTGCTGATAATGTGACTCATGCTCTTACCTGTTCTCCCTTTGGTCCAGGTTCTCCTGCTTCACCCTGTGTAATATCACATTCAGAAATTCATTCCATTGAATATTTAACTAAAAGCATGTGTCTAAAGAGTTCATTATAACAACAGTTATGCAATAATGTGCGCTTAGCATTTTGCTTTTTCTATACATCCTACATCTGCTCAAGTTCTTTTTTTTTTTCAAATGCATTAAGAAAAGCATTGATTCTAAAATGGTCCAGTTTGATTTTTAAAAGCCTCATTGTACTTTCAAAGCTTTTTAAACTTTAAAACACCAATGGGAGTACATTGCAGTGCCTTAAAGGCTAGAAAAGTAGAACCCTCACTGTCTAATTGAACAGAACTCCAAGTACACTTTGCTGTTCCTTAATCAATTTAAAATTAGAGATATTCAGATTTCCTGACAGCAACGAGTCAGGGTGCACAGGTTTTTATCAGTTCACAAGGGAACAAAATCATGTTGAAAAGGTAACAAGGTTGAGAACAATTTAAAGAGATTGTTTTGAGATACAGAAATCTCTTTAAATGTGGTAGGCAGAGACATCCTCACCCTATCTCCTTTAATTCCTGGTAGTCCCGGTGGTCCAGGAAGTCCAGGCAAGCCCAAGTCACCTTTAGGACCCTGAAAAGACAAACAATGAAAGATGACATGCAGTCAGAGTCTGGCATTTACTGTAAAATTCTGGTTGATGTCTTTTTTATTCCTTCTTGCCTCACTGCAGGATTTCCAAACAGATGGGAAAGGTTCAGAAACCTTTGTCAATAAAAAGCAAAGACTGCAGAATCCTTTAGTTCCCCTGCAAAAACACTCTCATGCATTTTTAAAAAGAGAGTGCTGTCTGGGAAAATGCGAGATCAGGACAAAGTGGCAAATGCTGATATATTTGGTATGTGGATGTACACCAGTGTTTCCTGCACTGCTGATTTAATGTAACAGCTGAATATGTAGATAAAAATCTGAATGTATAGTTGAAATTTGAATATATATTTATGAATTTGGATATATAAATGTACATCTGAATACATGTTTATAAATACTGCATTTCAAAGTTGTGTCATAAAATGATATTTCATTGTTTCTGCGATTCTTAAAAAGTTTTAATTCCACAAATTACGGACTTAAGCAGAAAGTCTAAGGCCCGGTTTCAAAGACAAGGTTTAGCCTAAGCCAGGATTAGGCCATAGTTCAATAATTTTTATAAACATGCCTTAAAGGAACACTCCACTTTTTTTGGAAATAGGC
>SCHK01111477.1:2157-16445 GCA_004124795.1 Poropuntius huangchuchieni
TGTTATTTTTTTTTTACAACTCCATTAGACCTACTCAGAAAAATCTGCTGACCCTGATCCTTTTCTTACAAAGTCTTAAAAGCTTACAAGCAAACTTAACTGACTTTAACATTTTACTTTAAAAAAACGCCAACAAAAATACATTGCTCCTCACAATTACGTTTCACAATTACATTGCCCCTTCTTTACCGGACACCTTTATGTTTGTTGGCAAACAATGTTGTAGAAAAGACAATAAACTCAGCTTCTTTAGCCTACCATTAGGTGGTGGTAAAAGAACAAAAACTCAAACGACAGAGCTCTGCATGAACTGTGTGTCTATATGTGTGAGTGAGGTAAATCCTATGTTGTGGGGGCCAAATGTCCCTACAAGGATAGTGAAACCTGATTTTTTTTTACCTTGTGGAAACATTTTTTTGGGAAATAGCTTCTAAATCAAACTAGAAGTTTTATTTTCTTTTCTTGTTTTTTTTTTTTTCTTCTCGAAATGTAAAAATGCAGTTTCTATAAATTATAGAGATAAGGTGAGGTTTAGGGGATTTAATATGCAGTTTGTACAGTATAAAAACTATTATTATGTCTGTGGAAAGTCCTCATAAAATTGAAAAACCACCATGTATGTGAAGTCCAAAGAAGCTGAATTTTAATTGGTATTATTTTTTATTTTTTTAATGTATTGTTTGTAACGTTTTAAATGTGTTTTATTGCCTTATAATGAGTGTTTATTTGTTTATTAATGTGTAATAGTGTCCAAGACAATTTCCTTTTGGGATAGGTATATTTCAATTTAATTCCTTACGTTCCTGTTAAATTCCTTATAATTGTTTAGTTTTAGCACTGATTTTTATTATTATTTTTTAAAATATATATTGTGTGAGATTCGTTTCTTATGTAGACCCTATGAAATGCACAGTCTGTCAATATGCACAGGACCCCCTCGCGACCCCAAAAGATCTGTGGACCAATCAGAGCGCAGCGTCTTAATACGGCGAGTTTGCCTGAGGTGCTTGCTGTGTCGCTCTGGTGAAAAGAACTTTACAGCGGATCAGCGTTTGTGAAGGCGACAGTGTCTTGAGAAACTTCTGAGGAGCTGGACGCGCGTGCACTAAAACAAACTTGAAGCATCCTTGCGCAAGCGACGGTCAGGAAAAATCTGACTCTGAATCTTTTCTTCACATTTTTGTCTCCCTAAAGACTTTATTTTTTCCCAATAGTGCCCGTGTTGACATTTCGAACCAATGTCTTGTCATTTTCCCTCAGCTCGTCGCTGAATCCTTTGTCGAGGTTATTTTTTGCCGAGGAGCAGTTGAAAATCTCAAGATGGACTTGAGACCTTCGCCGTTTTTCCTAGGTCTGATATTAGTTCTAAACGTTTTGTCAGCAGCCCAGGACACAAATGAAGAAATCCCTGAAGGAGCGTCCACCTTGGCGTTTGTGTTTGATGTCACCGGCTCCATGTACGATGATTTAGTGCAAGTGATTGAAGGAGCATCGAAGATATTGGAAACATCCCTCAGCAGACCTCAGAGACCACTGTACAACTTCGCATTGGTGCCTTTTCATGACCCAGGTACATAAAACAACGCAAATGAGCTTTTATTCTTCTTAATGAAAGGTGTCTTGTTCCTACGCAAGTCTATTGATATAAAGTCTGTGACATTAAAATATAATTATTTTTATTTATTTATTTTTTAGCACAAAGTTCTCCTTCCTAGCATTCTTGGGGAACATTAGCTATGTTTTGTTTGATAAGTATAACCTGTTCCTTTCTTCCCTTAGAGGACCTTTAACTACAACTCATATACTGTGTTTTCCAGTCTTAACACCAAACTAGACCATTTTACTTTATATTAATACATATTTCAAAGTAAATGTTGTTGTTTTTTTTCTTCTTGATTTAAGCATAAATCTAATGCAATTTGGTTTATTCTTAAAACAAGAAAAAAACATTTTGCCAAACATCCTTGTTTTAAGGATGTTTACAGATGTACTGTATCTCATCTGAAAGAGGGACTTGTTGCCAGAAACATGACAAATCTGTTAGTTTGCTGAGAGCTGCTTCATGCTGAAGTGTCTCACACCTACAGGAGGTATCAAAGCATTGTTTGTAGAGCCCAGATGTTCTGTGCGCTGAATTCACTGTCATTATCATTCCGTCTATCCAGGCTGAACAAGCTTGGAAGGATTTGAATGCCTGCTAGTCCAGCCTTTTTCCATGGAAGATACTTTACTGACTGTACACAACAGTTAGAGTACTGTAACAGCTCTTAAGGGTTAAGAGTCAATATGGTGCATGTACATTAGATTTCTCTAAAGTATAGCTGGTATACATCCCAGAATAATGCTATGAGGACCTGAATAATGAATGACAGACTCACTTTTTTTTTTTAGTTTTTTTTTTTTTTTAGCAAAACTCAGACTCAAACTCAAACTCTGAACACAGTGGAGTTTTGGCTTTGTAATTAGTTCAAGTACAAGGGCAAGTTCACTTCTCTAATCTACTAAAGCTGAAACAAGATGATGGCATATAAATGATAAAATTGCAGGTTAAGCAACTTCTTGTGGTAGTAAGGATGAAAAACGATGCATCTAAACTTTTAAAACGCCTTCGAAGAGTGAGAGAATCTCAAAAGAAAGTATCGTCTCAAGAGATGTTAAGCCTCCCCCTTCTTCGTTCCCAACCTGAATCTGACCGAAAGTGTCCAAACGCAGCATGCCAAATACATTTTCCATCCACTCCTTGGGGTGCTCAGGAATTTCTTTCAAGATGCACGTATCTGGTTATTGCTTCAGAATGCGCTGTCCACTGTAACTAAACCGAAAGATTTGCAACACAAAAGAAGACTCTTAGAGAGCAAGAGGGAGAGCAAGATTGCCTGTTCCTTCACAAAAATGAGTAAATCAGTATTCCAGATGTGTACAATCATGTACTGAAATCGGGCTGTCGCCTATTTGTTTGCATTATTGTAGATCGTTTTATGAAGCTTGCTGATGCGAGATGCAGCCAAAGAAGTGGAATATGCATTATTTAGACAACACATAACACAAGCAGCTTGTTTGTCAAGAAATTGTCAGTCTGCGTCTGGCTTTTTTGGATAGTATTTTATTGCATAAATCAAAGAACAACCCTGCTTTCAGGAAAGGAAGGACTAGATCAAACTGTACAGTGTACAGGCTTCAGATTCAACCAAAATTCTCGAGAAATTCTGTAGCAAATTGATATCTAACTAATCATCAGTTATTTGCGATGATTTAGAATAGTAAGGAAAATGCCTTGTTGAGTTTTCCTGCTTATTGTTTTTGGTTTCATTACCCATCTAACCCAAGTAAACAGATAAAAACGGTTAGCTGAGTTCTTTTTGGAGAATCGGTTAGGTTCATTCAGACTGTACTGGTAGAAAAATGCATGCATAGAAACTAAAAAGTTTAATCCTCTGGTAACTCTTCAACTGCAACCTGGAAGAGGAAATAGAAAGTCCCTTTGGGCACTGAATAAGGGTTAATAGTCAGTGGAGGCTTCAATGAGTTTCAGATGTCCAGAGATCTTTTAAAGAGCAGTTGGCCCATTGAGCAGTGTGTGGTCACAGGTTCCCTGTGCTACTGCTTTCCTAAGACTCCAGTGAAGTACTTCCCACACACACATGCATGCATACTCAAATACACACACACAGACCTGTAAATATGACCCCCTGTAATCCAGTTCCTGAACTTGGATGTGTTTAAATGTGTGTGTGATTTTGGGCATAGAAACAGTGTCGATCACTTAGAGCAGACTGAGTTTGGAAACAATATTTTTCACACACTTTTCAAGGTTTTTGCTCTTTATTAGTGCTATTTATATCATATTATTTTGTGCACGCTTTGAATCTGTCCAAATATTGGCTTCTGGACAGGCTTTAGGGAGCTGGAGAATCGTAGAGACGAACAGGAATACTTCTTCAGTTCATTCTTGTCATCCTAAAACTGTCAGGAAAAGCTGTGACAAATGATATAAACTTCAGACAGAGAATAAGCAGAATTGGTATTCTTAAGGGACCATTACTACTCTGGCTGAATTTTCCAGGTTCCTGAAGATCCTGATGATAGCAGCTGGATGGATATGAATATCAGTCAGCTTTCCAAAGCAAATAGTTCTCTTTCTGTAGTCAATGAAAAAAGTTCCCTTAGTTCTGTATGAGATTTATCTCGCTCTTTCTACATCCCCTTACAGTTTCAAATGGCTGAACCCACCAAATAGTTTGACAGCCTGCTTTGTAAATTAGCATTGACATGCTTACAACTTGTTGATGTCTTTTGAGCTATAATCACCTTAACATTTTTAAGGAGCGTTTTATCCTTCTTCACTCTGATTGGTCGCATCTGCTCCCTATAGTTAGACCTTTTACCAAAGCTCTCAAAACAGGAGGAACATTGATGCTTTCAATGCTTTTAACATTTTCAAAGCTCATTGCTTAACCAAACAGCTCTTTGACCCTTTTGCTGCTTGTCCTCTAAAGCTACATTCATCTCGGAATACCCCTAGATTACAAGGGGATTGGCGTGAACATGGCCCGTAATGATGCCATTAGGCAGGAATTTGTGACGGTGGGTGGGGTGGGTTAAATAGGGTTTCAGAGTACGGTGGAGTATGGTGTAATTCTTCTGTTTCATCTCTTTAATGATGAGGAGAGAATAATGTAACACTCTTTAATTTGAGAACAGTGCATGCACTGATTCCAGTGCCTAAGGTGTTACACAAAGAGCCATTTTCCAAAAAGTGCTACTGTACCCAGTAGTTACCGTAAGCACTTACCTTATATTTATATAGGGACTCATGACATATATCAAAAGTGGGGTTTTTTGTGGGGATGGGGGGAAATTAAACCTTTTGTTCGATAAGGACGCATTAAATTGATCAAAATGAATGACATTTAACATGTTACAAAAAACTTACTGACCCCAAACTTTTGAACAGGAGTAAACTACAAGTATTATGAATAATTTGCTGCAGTTCTTGGGATTCTAGCTTGATTATTACCACCAGATTTTTACTCTTTACTTCTGAAGCTCACCAAGCCTGCATTTATTTGATCCAAAATACAACAAAAGCAGTAATATAGTGAAATATTTGTACTATTTAACAAACTTCTATTTGAATATATTTCAAAATGTAATTTATTCCTATGATTTCAAAGCTGATTTTTTTTTTGCATCATTACTCCAATCACATAATCCTTCATAAATCATTCTAATATTCTGATTTGCTGCTCAGAAACATTTATTATTATTATTATTATTATTATTATTATTATTATTATGTTGAGAACAGCAGAGTTGAATTTTTCTTTGATGAATAGAAAGTTCAGAAAAACAGCATTTATCTGAAATAGAAATCTTTTGTAACATTATAAAATGTCAATTTAAAGCATACTTGCTAAATAAAAGTATTAATTTTCAGGCTTGGTGAGCAGAAGAGAATTCTTTAAAAACGTTAAAAAATCTTGCTGTTCAAAAACTTTTGACTGGTAGTGTATTTGGCCGCTGATTGCTCTTTCTGAGCCGTAGGAATTGTTTTGATTGGACACGGAGATTCTTTGACCTTTTGTGACTGGTGCAGGGCAAAGGTCGAAGTCTGCTGGGAAGTTGAACTTGAGATGAGTTCGGAATGAAAGATGAAAGGACAATAGATGACTTTTGGTCTGTGTATGATTTTCAGATGTTTGAAAGACAAACATGGATACTATTAGAGCGTAATTGCATTAGCTGCTACAAGTCAGTGGAAAATTAAAGTCTCTGTTTATGATGTAGAGCAAAGTTTTGCTTGCTCCAGGCCAAATAATTGCTTATGCTTTTTCATTACTTTGATGTCACACATTCTTTTGTATTATTTAAATATGACTAAGACAAAACACCCTATATAAGAGCAGACAATTTACAAAATGGATTTATGACTGAACTTGGGTCTCTTATATGATCTGACATAAAACTTGGCTCAGTTATAGCAAAATAGACATTTTTCTTATGTCATCATATTTTCAAGACAATATTAATATTACCTCAGTATGAAACATGTAATATCTTTTACCTGAGACCCACCAGTTCATTGTTGTCTTCTTTAGAGGAATTTTCTGACAGTCCTGGGGCATCATATAAAAAATTATATGCAAACAAATTTGCACACGCAGAGCATGCAAAAGTAGTCAAATGTGAAAGCATTTCTCAAAACACACTAAGGAGGTAATTACTCAGCACTGTTTATGATCCAAATTTGACTCTGCTACATTATTTAGATGATAGGACAGGCTGTTTTGATCTTTTGTGAACAATTAAGTTTTCATTCAGAACTTTCTTCAGTTTTTGGCTCTGATTGGGGAAACACATTTGGTCTGCATAAATGAAGTCTATTTGTGCCAATCTTGTTTAATGACATGATTTTGGATAATGTGACTCTATATTTATCCATTCAAAAACAGTCAAGCATGTGAAATGGGTAAATTTGTCTTTGTAGTGAAATGTGGCATGTGACATGCTTCTTTTTTGTCTTCAGAGCTCTTTTAAGTGCTATTCTGATAGGATTAGTTTTTTTTGAATGACATTTGAGTTATTGTTACCATACTTGAGGACATTTCATGTACTGATTTGGATAGGGTTAGGATTTCTGTAATTATTACTTATTGTGGTTGACCTATATATCGCCAAGGCCTATATTGCATTGGCTGAAACATTTTTTGACGTTAAATTATGCTGTGCTATATCCAGTTTGCCACTCAGCCATCATCCTTGTGTAGTGTATGTAAAATTTGCATTGCCTGCTCTTTATTTATGAAAAAATATGATTTCCAGTTTGCACAGACTTAAGTGTGTGGTTGGTTACAGTATTTGCTTCCATTTTATTTATTTCTTTGTTTTAGAAAATAGCATCACAACAATATTTTAGTAATTATGCAGTTATGAATGTAATTAAATGAGAATTTAATTAAGACCAGTATTATTCCTGAAGATGCAACTATAATGAACATTCCGAGGAGCCCAGATTCAGGTTATATATTCAGTTGTCTGTTTTCATTGGATGTGAAGCCAGCAGTACCAGCAGCACCAAAATTCTTTTCTCTTTTTTTAACTGAGAAAGTTGGGAAAATGGTCCAAATCTATGATGTAACGGAACAAGACATGTAGCTTTAGTTACAGTTCTACAAAGGTAGAAAAAATAATATACACATTTACAGACAGTCCTAAATCCAAACATGGTTAAATTTCTCTTTAAATTAGCTAAAAGTCAGCATATAAGTTGTTTGGTAAATTTTATAGAGGCTGTGTGAGAGAAAACCCTGACATGTTCAATTTGTGATTAAGTATGTATGTGTAACGCTCATTTACCTAACCTCATCCTCACGGAAAATAAGTCTCATGTCTATGAGATCAGACTTTATGCTCTGAGTGAAACAACATGGTTAGTTTACAACAGACAACAGCTGAAGTGCTGTCAAGAAGTTTAAAGTTTATGTTTAAAATATTTTAATTAAATATTTGTTTTTACATTAAGTAAAATGTCTCTTTTTTTTTTTTCCAGAGAAAAACTTTTTCACATATTAAGAGTAGCAAGTGATTTCTTTTGAATCATTTTTGCCTTTTCACAGATTTGATTAGCCTCTATTTTTTTTTTTTCATCTCTCCCCTGCACTCGACCCCTGATTTGCATTCCTATCTGGGTCTGTCTATTCCTGTCTTTCTTCATCCCTTTCTGTCTCCCCATTTTTTTGTCTCCCAGGGGAGTTACCGTCTCACTGCCGAAACATTTCCTGAGCGGCTGAAAAAACGCCAGTCAGCTCCCAGCTGGCATGCCAGCATCTGCTGTGTCTGTGTTATGATCTCTGGTCTGATTTTTGGCTTTACAGAGCAAGCGATGGAGACCTTCTGACCTTCAGTTCAGGCTTCTCTTTAGAGGCCAACCTCTTGAAAGTTTTGTGGTGTGAGCATGAGAGAAGTGTGAGGAAATGAATGGTTAGACTTAGTCCTCTCTGGGTTTGTGGTTTTGAGTGAGTGGAGCATGTGTGTGGTCGATGATTCGGCCAATGGTGCTGAGTCTTTGTCTATAGGATATCTGACACAATTAAACAAATGTACTCTGCATCAGAGCAACATTTGTTGTGTATTGGAAGAGTTTGTGTACATCTTATAAAGTGATTCAGGACTGGATTGTTTTTTTGTTGGCCCTATTGGACTCATATGACTAATGACTAATGCTTTGCACCAATATACAGTTGTTTTCCATTAAATGGCTTTGTTTGAGTTACCATAAACAAATCCTCAAAGCTCATACTATACCAAAACCGGATAAACTTTTTGCTGTAAAACTGATGGTACATTTGAACTGTTCAGAGCTCTCATATTTTTACAAAACCTTGTGCAGCTATATTATACAGACAGATATTGTTTCTTTGGTCATACTTGTAAACCAGCAGCATTTAAATCATACAATTCAACTAAATGCAGTTATGTCATGAGAAAGTTATGGACTTGCAACCAGTGACTTGGCAAGGCTTAAAAACGAATGTACATCAACCAACGCTCTATATGTTAGGGCCAACAGTCTTACATCACAGCCGATGTTTCTGGTTTTTAAATGATTGTATGTTGAAAGTAATGGAAGCCATATGTTACGTACTGTAGCTGAAAAGAGTTGATTTATAGTTTGTGAGTTATTACTTAAGAAAGAACCAAGTAAGAAACTTAATTTTATGTATTTGTATTTTATTTTTATCCCATTTTTGCATATGATAACAAAACTGCCTGAAAAATGGGCTTTCTTCCATCTCTTTTAAACATGGGACGTTGAATCAAACTGTCATTAAAATGTCTTCGTAAGAAGGCTACTTTTTTTCTGATTAAAAGTGCAGTAAAACAGTGACATTGTGAAATTTACACAATAGCAAAGTTGAATTTTCAGTTGCCATTACTCAAGTCTTCAGTGTCACTTGATCCTTCAGAAATCATTGTAATAAGCTGATTTAGTGCTCAAGAAACACTACCACCATTATAGTTGGATGCTGACTGATTACAAGTCTCTCTGTGGGGGGAATAATAACTTCCATAAGAGCTATTTGATATTCAGTACAAACCATTCAAGTTTTATATGCCCTTCTGTTCTGATTATTTTAAGTTTTTTTGTGTGCTGGTGGCAGCTGTAGTCGCATACTGAGGGAAACACTTTGACTCGTTTTGACTGTTTTATGGGGGTGCTGTCACATCACCAGCCATTTGATGGTGTCAGTCAAACTTGGACACTCCTCCAGAGAGCTCCTACTAGAAACCCTGAAACATACCCAAGGCCAAACCAATCATGCTACTGACCTAAATTAGAAACAGATTGGCTTTAGACCCCTTAGTCAAGTTTAACCCTTGCCTTCTGATGACATCAGAAAACTGGTCATTAACGCACATTTTGTAAGGATTCTCTTCTATGAAAGTTTTAGCTTCAGCGAAATTGTTTTTTTTGTTGGTTTTTTTGGTCTGAACAGTTTTCGTATACACTGAAGCATTACATACAAACCTAATAAACATTCATAAGCACATCTATATTAACAGTCCACAATGTACACACACACACACACACACACACACAAAAGAATTGCAAAACCTCGCAATGTTCTTTCTTACTTTTCCGACACACTTTGGCACATTGTTGGTTTCGTGGTCAAGCATTCTGGTAGGTTTACAGCTGGTCTTAAACCAGATAGATATATTAATGACTCCAAAAATACACTAATATCTGTTTTGGATAATTAATAACAGTTGACTCAAAACAGTAATATTACAATAATATTATGAAATGGATAGTTCTTCCTTTAAATTCTGATTGGTAAGCCACATTTGAAGGTAAATAAATGCTAAACTGTACCAATAACCACACATCAGTTATATTCTCCATTAATGTGACAAGTTGCAGTGTTGCTTGATAAATGATATGGAGTGCACCACTTAATATAATAGCAAGTTTTTTTCTCATAATGTTTGGGACACATCCCGCTTTCCTTTTCATGTTACTCCATGTTTCTCTGTTACCTTTATGGCACCACAAGTGTGGAGAGTTGTGATTCTATCCTGAACATTGGTTGTGGTGAAGTTGAGGCAGCCCTGGCTCATTGAACTGTTCTTTTTCATCAGTCATGTTTTTTTTTTTTTTGCTTTCTTACAAAGGCTTACTGTTTTGGTAGTTTCCTGGCATGATGCTGAAGTAATTGAAATGATTATCCTGCATCAGTGAAATATTTCTGTTCCTAGAGGAGCCTGTGCAACATATTTGCTGTCAGCGGATGTTTTAATAAATTTTATTGCTGTTATTTCCTCCACATGTTTAATCGTTCATAATGTTAATTCTGTTAGTAATTTAGTGTATTCATTATTGTTATTCTTGGACTTGATTGCTGTACCTGCGATTTTAAAAACATGGTCATCAAATGACCATATTGGATCTACCAGCGGAAAGACACGTAAAGGAGGAAGAATCCATTGTAGCTGTTGTTGGAAATGTCTACTTAAAACTTCTATATGAGCAACATTTAAAAAGAGGGCGATCTCATAAAAGTGCCACAGCAATGAAACAGTCATTTCTACTATCTACACTGGCATCATAGTATTGTCATTGTGGTCAGTGCCCTGTAATAAATGCAACATGTTTATCCCTGGAGCATAAACAGGATCTGATGCTCTTAATCATTCATTTGCATAGTACATAGTGAGTTTGATTCAGAACCTCCTGATTGCTGGAATAAAAGGGATGAAAACAAATGTTCAGGGCTGTTAATATGATTGCTTCCACATCTATATAAACTCTTTGGTCTTTGGCAGGAGAGATGTGGTGAAGGGTTAGTAACTTAACTTCCACAGTGGTTTCCCAGGCTCCATCCATCTCTTTTTAAGATTGTTCCTTAATTCTTCATTTAGACGGACAAGCTGAAGTGATTTGGCCTTTAGTAAAGAGAACTACTTATTTTTGGAAATGAGCTTTTAATAAAAATAATAATAATGGAAGGCAGGGGGAATAGAGATAGCATTTCTAGAAATGTTAGTTTAATAGCCTCTCTTCTTGAAACATTTCTTGCTTTTCAGATGTTCAAATCTAATCTGTCTAAGGTCAGAAAGTTGCAGAGCTGTTTTGTTACTTTCAATAAATGCTTAATTTTTTTTTATTGAAGAGGACATTCTAAAATTGAAACTTTTGGAGCTTTCAAGGTTTTATAGTAGAGTAACATTTTTCCTCATGGAAAATGTGAATCCTCGTTGTATGACCCTTTCAGTGGTTTCAAATACTTAAGCTGATAACTCACAAATATCAGCTTATTAAAATAACGAGTTTTCCCGTTTACATGTACATCAGTAACCTGACAGTGCAAGTAAGCTGCGTTTACATGACTTCATTAATAAATCAGGTTATTTCCCTGTAGTGATATCAAATATAATCATTTGTGTATCTGATTCAGAGTATTCCATACATTTATCAGTTGTGATGTTAAATTAAGCTTGTAACATGTCAAGGGAAACTTACAGCTCATATATTATCCTCTCATGCAGTTAGAAATGCAGCAGTGTGACTGAACCACTTCTACTTCTGCTCCACGAGATGAGAACACATTTTTATCATTTTCTGAGTCATGAAAAAGTCTGCTTTTGTGATATATTTCCTTCTTTCTTTATTGCAAGATGTTTGCTCGGTCTAGATGCGCTTAAATCTGCACTAAAAATGCGTTCCTGTAATGTATCACACATGCATACTTCAGTAAGCCGACAGAAAGCGGGTTATTGCATTTACATGCCGCGTGAAATCAGAGTAAGAGGCAAAAAAACTACCTGTTGCGACCGGTTTATACTTACACCATTGCATATGTAAACATGCTCACTATTCAGTGCTGACTGCAAGCATATGTCTATGTTCACGAGAAAACACTGTGACTGTTTCCTTCAATGATTTAAGCTGACCTAAAATCAGATAACTCAAATAAATCACTTGCTTCCATGCTTTTATTCACCATACTTATAAATTCATAATCTGTTGTCTGTCTTTCTCTTAAATGCCTTCCAATTTGATTGTCATAATTTTTTTCTCCTTTTCAGAGTTGTTGTAATGCAACTGGCATTTAAGAGCCCTCGCAGCATTTCACCATTTCCCCCATTTTTAATGTTTCCATGTGCTCTTTGCCCCAGCTTCCCTTTACTGTGATCCCGCTTTTAGGTCAAAGGAGAGGTAAAGACGACCAGCATCCAGGCTTCTAAGATAAAAACCCCTTAATCGAGAGAAATGTCCAAGGACTTTGTAAACTTTTCCATTCATGAAAGCATTCACTTGAAGCCAGTTCAGCGTGCAGAGCAGTCAAAATTACTATCCTGTTAAACACAGCTTTGATCACCTAAATGTTCTTTTTCTGCGCTTCAAGGGTTTTCTATAGTGCCAAAATATCAGCGCTCTGAATCTGAATCTCTCTTGAGGAAGATTTTACAGTTCTGCAAGCATTTGTTTATACAATGTTTTCAAGAAGTTACGTTAGACCATAAAGTTTTTTTTTTTTGTCCACATAAACTGAAAGCAAACCATAGAAAATTGGTTATAAATTTTTATTTTCTGAAGATGGTAATATATGCAAAAACAAAATACACTTCAGAGACACTTTAGATATGGGGAATGCATCAAAAAGATCTCAGAGTCTCTCTTGCGCAGCCCCTATAATTTTTGGTGTCAAGAAATTTGTAGGTTTTGGACTCTACTGTACTTCCTGACTTCTTCAACGTATGCTTTTGAATTGGTTTCATAGAGGATGTATTTGCTTAGTGGTTTGGGAAAAGCTTTACTTTTATAGGCTAGTTGTTTGAAGTCCTCCCTGCTATCAACAAAATAATCATGATAATGTGACTATGTTGTTTATAATAAATCTGTGTTTGATTGCAAAGTGTATGAATGGAGCGAGTGAGTTGTTATGTTTGGTACAACGTGTCGGCTTGGCACTACTATAGTTATCTTGTATGCTTCCTTGGAAAGAAAGAACATGTTTAACAGTTTTACAGCTCATCAAACCTTGAACAAAGAAAGAAAGCTGGAAAGCAGGGACAACATGGCTTCAGAAACGCCACATGATGTCATTGGCCCATGCACACTGACACAGGCAACCGCAGCGCAATGACCTCACGCCAGACTCTCCCGCCGCTGACAGAAGAGCATACCTGAGTTATAAGGTCTTTCCTATTATGAAGGAGAACAGCTGATGGGAACATAATAAGAACAGGCTGTTTTTTAGAACAGAGCCACTGCCGGTTAGACCCAGCAGGTTTACTTACCACCGCATGCTATGCTAATTAATGCAATACTTGGGCTGCACAATTTAACAAATTAAAATTAAAATTGTAGTACTGTCTGATTTACTTCTGGCCCTGTTGCTTGAAATAATGGCACAATACACACAACTCAATGTAATAGAGGGTTCAAATGGAAAAAAAAACTCAGACTTTTTGATTTCTAGGGCTCAGAAAACCTCCTGGCACTAAACAGGAAGCTCCCCGTCACCCAAGTTCAACTGTGACTCTTGATCCTAGACATCCGCCACTGGCTGCCAGCATAAATATTTGGCATCTGAGTGGACAAAACAAAACCCGTTCTAATCTTTCCATCTACGAGGTCATTTGACCGTGTTCCAACAGCTTATTTTTGTGTCTAACAGCATTTGTTGTTTTCTGCAGAGATTGGACCCATTACAATAACAACAGACCCCAAGAAGTTCCAGGATGAGCTGCGGGAGCTTTACGTCCAGGTGAGCTCATGTGCTTCACATTGGGTTTGTTGACTTATTTGATCACAGGTCTATTTGAATCCATATTCAGGCCAAAAATGTGCTCAGAGTCTTAGCAGCCAGAGAACAGTCACTCTGCTAAAATGTTCAAAAGTTATATATTTCCTATGAAAAATGAGTCTTTGCACCCATGGGATAGTATCTTTGGCTTGTATTGCAGTATATCTGGCAGGTATGCTGATTTGAATGAGCACCTTTGTGATTTGAAAGCAATGCACCTTGGGTGTACAGATGATTTAGATTTTACAATTTAGCAATGTGTTTTTAGCACTGTCAAAATTAACATTGATATTAATTCATTTTAATTAATTTATATTAATATTAAATATCTTCAGTCATTTTCAACCTATTCAACAAACTCTATTTCACTTATTTTTTATAATATTTTCTAAATACTGGCTTGAAGTCTTGAGATTAGTTGTGATTTTATTGACAAAAAAACCCAGTTTTTAATTGCAAGAACTGTAAAAAAAA
>SCHK01111690.1:390-18371 GCA_004124795.1 Poropuntius huangchuchieni
CGTATATGCATCCTACAGAGGATTCAACCTCCGGAGGGCGCAGCCTTCTAAATGAGACACAGCTAGTGTGAACAGAGAGCACACTGGATCTGTTGCCATGGGGACAGTACCTTTGGCTGAAGTCATCATCCAGGCTGGCAAGATCCGCTTCTTCTGTGGCACATCAGACTTGTCCTGTTGGCTCTTTGTGGATGCCTTGAAAACACAAAATAGAAACAGACTTGAAAATGACAATATCCAGGAGTACAGCCAAGAAGGGTTTTGAAGAGTATACAAAAATACAGAAAATGAAAAGAAAAAAAAAAAAAAAAAAAAACTGTAGGATATAGAAGTGAAGAGTACAGATAAAAGTATATAGTCGATGAGTATAGACGGATAGGGTATGGAATGTTATGTATAGACAAAGAGATGTATAGAAGAGAGAAACTTTAGAAATTTATCATGAATTATTTGTAATAAATAATTAAATCAAATTTAAATAATATATAAAAATTAAATAAATACAAACATGGTTGATTTTATAGGGGAAAATTTCTTAAATGTATATAAATGATGTATTTGAGAGAGTTGTAGTCAGTAAAGACAATATTAGTCAATATTTAAGTGATATAGAACAGTAGGTTACAGAATTATATGTATAGACAAAAACAAGTAATAAAGAGAGAAATGATAGAATTGAAAGTATTTGTATACAAAGTATAGAACTGAAAAGTGTAGAGCACAGGATGTGACAGAAATGTACAAATAATAGTAAAAGCATCAATAACAGCAGGGTGAGACCAAGTAGCAAATTACTGCCAACTAGATTAAACATCAGGATACAATACAATCATGCATGAGCCCATATATTTATAGGAACAGTTCCGTCCTCATTTAGTCACCCTCAAGTTGTTTCAAACCTGTATGAGTTCAAAAAAGATATTTTGAAAAAGGTGGTAACCAAACAGTTGACGGTAGCCACTGACTTCCATAATACTTTTTTCCATACTACGCAAACAAATGGGGACCTGCAACCTGTTTGGTTACATTCTTCAAAATATCTTGCTTTGTGCTCAGCAGAGGAATGAAACTCATACAGGTTTGGAACAACTTGAGGAAGACTATCGCTTTAAATAACCAAAATCCTACTAAAATCTACAATCAGGTCAAAGCTATGCCACTTTTCAAACTTTTGGGGTCAATAAGATTTTTGATAAGAAATTAATATGTTTACTTAGCAAGGAAGCATTAAACTGATCAAAAGGGACATTTATAATGTTATAACATATTTTTTATTTCAAATAAATGCTGTTGTTTTCAACTTTCTATTCATTAAAGAATTTCGAAAGAAGGGTTTTCAAATTTATTAAGCAGCACAACTGTTTTCAACACTGATAATAAGAAGATAATTAGAAAATATTTCCAAACAATGCCAAGATATGTATAATAATGCTATGTAGTATAATAATGTTTCCTATACTATACATTTACAAATGAAACCATCAGAAAAGGGGCAATAGTCGGAAAACAAACATTTTTCCACACCGTGTTTTCTTTTTCCATACTTATCCAAACCTGGAAACACCATACTTTTTCACACTGCACAGGAAGATTTTTTAATGCACAGGAATCCTGATAAGAAGTCTCTAGTCTACCCCAAACCTTGGACCGGTAGGTTTTATGTAGTATACAAACACACACCTCATTTGGAGAGGAAAGAGTGTGTGAAGGATCACTCGTTCCTTTATCTTCTGTGAGCGTGCAGCTGCTGGCTTCAAGTGTGGCCGAGTCTAGAGAAGGTGCTGCTGGTCCACTCGAACACTTCTCCTCCTCAAACGCCTGACTGTTTCTGTGAAGAACCAGCAGTGAAAATCTTCGCAACTTCTCTAAGTTAAGCACCACACTCCAGGAAAAATCCCTCAGATAAGCTTCAATAATTTAAATGGCTTATATCTCACCAGTCTTTAAAATAAATTAAAAAAAACAATCCCTCGTCAGCATGAGCACACCATAAGTGAAGACAGCCACCCAATAGTCTAATTTCACAGATGAAAAGCATGACTTTTAAATGCATGCAAATCAGCACATTCAGAATCAGTTCGTCACAGCAGCTCTTATCATTTGTTTATCATTTGGGTGTTATCAGAGCGTCCGTTTTGAACATGTCCATTCAAGCACAATGTGCTCATTATGAAGAAAGACAATAAAACTGTCCTTTGATGTGAACCCAGCGGTCACAGATCGGTTTTAAGGGAAAAGGTCAAAATGAACATTCAACCAGACACTCATTATCATGTCTAGTGGGAATATAGATAGATGAGATAAATGACTGGCCTTAATAAAGGGTGCTATTTTAAGATGACAAAGAATGATAACACTGCATGCATGAATGTATTTGAATATTCATGAGGATCTTTAATTGAAGTCAACGTGAAACATTTGCAACCAATTTCACTTCCATAATGTGACAGCATTCAACAAGAAAACAATGTAGCACTTCATTGTATCCATAAGGAATCATTTCGGATTGAAAAAGTGTTTCAAACCAGAATGAAACCAAATTTGAATGTATTTAAAAAATAAAAAATATGAATATGCATTCAACATCAATATATAACCCTTTCCTTAAAGAATTAAAATAAATAGAGAGATTGTTGTTGCAAATCACTGCACGTCTGCACAGACAATCAGACTGAGCTCTGTTTTTGTTGAATAATAAATGCACGCATGTGAGTGACAGGCTGAATCACCTCGGGGTTTGATCGTCTTCTTTGACATGCACTCTGTAAATGTATTTCCCGGGCATGAGAGAGAAGATGTCGCCCTCCTTTAGGCAATGCCATTGGTCCTTCTCCAGCGGCTGAGGCGCAGCCACAATGTTCGTCTGAATAAAACATGGGTTCAGGTGTGTCTAGAGGATAGCATTGAGAGGAATACTGGTCAATCACATGCAAATAATAACCCTTTTTGCATATGTCTTACATATAGGCATACTCAGAATTATTTTGCCACCTTGTGTTAAAAGAGACATCGAGGAGAGGAAGGAATCATGCAGGATTTCTCCTGTATGAGTGAAATGTCTAAATATTTCTCAAGCATGTACGCAAATGCTAACAATAATTTATTGACAATAATTCACAATTTCTTTCAACAAAAAGTAAAAATTTGAGCCAGTGTTATTTAAGTGTTATTTATTATTATACGTTTTATTTTTAGTATTTTTTAGCTTAGACTTTAACAAGTGGCAAATGCTCAAAAAATGGCTAGTTTTATACGTCTATTAATATTTTTGTACTTAGTACGACTTTCTTTTTAAAATGTGTTTACTTTTTGCCATCAAATATTTATATTTTCTGTTAATTCAGCTGTATTTTAATGAACAAAAACAATTTAATAGTTTTAGTTAACAATAACAACACTGAGTCGAAATTGTGTAGATAGAAAAAACTATGTGTAATGAATTATCTCTGGCATCAATAATCTGAATATTCATGAGATTTTTAAAATCAAGGACTTGTTATATACTCAGAGGCGAAAGATCAATGGAGGCGAACATTACCCAACTGCAATCATTGTTGCTATGACAGCATGACTAACAGGCTATAACAACACATGTAATTAAGAGAGACAGCTGCTCAAGAGAGAAAGATGCGAGGAGAGAGCTCATATTTGAAAACTTTTGATGTCTTAACATCAAAGGGCGAGTGCCGCTTTTATTCGACAGAAGAGCGTAAAATGACAAAACCACCATCACGGCTCTCAGCCGACATCAGACGATTAACAAAAACCTACAGGTTTCAGACGCAGCTGGCCTTTCAGGTTCTCAAGGATGCCGTGGTTTCTGGACACTCTCTTATCATTCACCTGGTGGAGAGCAGAGACAAAGTGAAATGATGATATAATGGTAAACTGTGTCTTAAAAAGTATGAATTTTTCTGGTGAATGGTGCAAAAGTTTGGGTTCTCCAAGATTTTTCTAAAGAAATTTGAACTTTTATTCAAGTATGCATTCAGCTGATCAAAAGTGACAGTGAAGAGATTTATAATGCTGCAAAACATTTCTACACTTACAAATAAATTCTGTTCATTTCTATTGATCAAAAAAATCCTGAAAAGAAAAATTTCATGATTTCCACACACACACAAAAATAATAATAAGCACAACTGTTTTCAATATTGATACTAATAAGAAATGTTTCTTGAACAGCACATTAGAATGATTTCTGAAGGACCATGTGACACTGAAGACTGAAGTAATGATGCTAAAAATTCAGATTGCAAAAGTATATCAAATAGAAAACATTTCTTTTGAATTGTAATAATATTTCACAGTATTATTATTTGCTAAATAATAATAAAAATACTTATTCACTAAAATACTTATTTTAAAAACAAATCTTATCCACTCCAAATCTTTGAACAGTAGTGTATGTATTTCTATATGAAGGGAATTCAATGTCACTTGCAATCATAAATGTTCAATGGCACCCACCACTATCATAAACATTGTTTGCTGCAGCTCAGAGTCATTCATCAGGTGTAGCAGAACATTACAGTGACACCTTGAGGTCACTTCACTGTGATCTGGGTGATTTAAAGACCCCATGATACGAAACGACTTGAAGAGCACAGCTTCTGACACATTTCCTTATGAAACAGGAAGTTGACTTAAGACAAATAAGATGGGGTTTTTTTCAAGAAAAAGATTTTAAATGTACTGTATAATATATTTATATTCTAAAGGCCCATTTTGATTTTATTGGGTCTTCAAAAAATAAGCTATGCTTTATTACTGATGTCAGAACTCCTGAGGTTTGTTAGTACAACGCAAAAAGCATTTTTAACAATTCATGGATCACTCTATGAGCTATTTCACCTCAGTATCACCTATTTCTAACCCTCAGACATAAGAGTTTGGGTGCCATCTTGAGGGTTTTAACTGTCATTGCTGAATGATAAACGAGTCATGCATGAAACTGAAAGTAACGCATTTGTTTTGTGTGTTCTACATTAAACCAACATGAAGAAAACATTCAACATGCCAAAACATATATCTAAATAAACTAACTGCAAACATGATGCAAAAACATGCAGCTTTAACATACATAGTCTTTTTTTACTTGGGTAATTGCTCCATGACTATTAAGCTTTGAAAATGCATTTCTAAGTGCACAGCAGACTTTGCTCAGGTTCAGCCACTTAAATTATTATTAGTTAATTAAAACTTGAGAATCTGCACAAAGGGAAGAACATTAGCATGCTATCTAATATATTTTGAAGACATATTAGTGAAGATATACTCCATAGTACTAATAGTCCACTTACCCCTAGAAATGGTCCTCTACCCAGGACAGTTTCTCCATAGGGCAGCTTTATAGGACTGCCACCGTCCACCTGCTCCAGCTCAAAGCCTGGCATCTGTGCATAAGAAGACACACAGACCTGTTTAGACTTAAAGTGCACTGAGTAAATATCTCTAATTGACTATAAAGTGTACAAAAATGCTGTAAAGCAGATTTGGGCTCGCACGCGCTGCTGTTTCAAAACTTTCTTAATATAAACTCTCCCATTATTACTTTAAGAAACGAATTACTTACTACTTAATTAAGTTGCTAAAATGAACTCGTTAGAGTCAACTTTTCGCAGCTTTGTGTACATGAAAAACGCTGAAGAAGAAGACTGTGTTGACTGATTGAGATCTGCAGTAAAAAATGAAATATAACGTTTATTTTCGGACTTCCGGTGAACTCCACGACGAGCATGCGCTTTACAAACACGCACGTGGGGACCCTTTCTAAACGTTTAACGACAAAGATGCACAAATTTAGTACACGAATAATAAAAACTGTAACCTATGACTCAAATTCTACACAACAATAATGCAAAATCAAAACAACTTTAAATTTCCGCTGAAGAGGCGCGCATGCGCAGTTGGAACGGGGCGAGGCTTGCCTTGTGACGTTTCCGGCGTAAACAAACGGAGACATTTAAAGTCCTCAGCTGTCAGCGAGACGCGACCATCGGTATGAATCTTTACAAATAACATGTTTTGTTTTTATAAATATCATTAATTTGTCGTACAGAACACAGTTATACAGATGTGACCGTTTCGTGTTTGTTTTTAAAATCTGTTCTATGCACTGGTTAGCTAGATAAAGGTGGCTTTGTCCACGAACAAACAGATACTGCGATCGTTCAATTCGCTGATCTTTAACGTTACTTAATATCCTAATAATTCTGGCATAAAAGAAAAATAGATAATTTTGACCCGTACATTGTTGGGGCTATTGCTACAAATATACCCGTGCGACTTATGACTGGTTTTGCAGTCCAGGGTCACATATGTTCTGTCATACAAATAACTGGTGTTGGAAAATAAAACTGAAACTGTTTTAGGAGGCTGAGAGATGCAGAATGTCTGTAAAAGGAGCAACATCGCCATCTTCAGCCGAGATAGAGCATCCAAAATGATCCCTGGTCACCTGGATCCACTTCAGCAGAACTTTACAGAGACCCTTCCTACTGAAATGAGTGTTAGGATCTTCAGTGAGCTGGACATCAGGAGTTTGTGCCGGGCCTCGCTCGCCTGCAGACACTGGAATGATATAATCGAGGGCAGCGATCAGCTGTGGAGGAGCCACTGTCTTACAGTTCTGGCTATTTGCCGGAGGGAGGTGGACGGGGACAGGCTTGCTGGGTGTTCATGGAAGGTTTGTGTTATTGCTGTTAAAATTCTGCTTCGTTTTGTTCCTATCTCTGCTGGTTGTTTCTTATTTACCTTTCTTTTTTTGTTCCAGGTTACTCTTGTGCACAACTACAGGAAAGGCTGCGTAAAGCGGAGGTGGCTGAAGGGCCGTTACAGTAACATCCGCTCTGCTGACGATATCCCGCCTAACAGCATGTGTCCACTGGACGTGGAGACCTGGGGAGAGATACTGGAGGCGGAACTGGATAGATAGAGCAAAGAGAGACTTTTGGGATCCTGCCAATGGACTGAAACATATCAGCTGCGTCTACAATGGAACGCTTGCTTTGCAAATAATTTTATAATTGGTATTGCAAAAAAGCACAAAGACTGTGTTGGTCAGAATACGTGATAATGTGGCTTTTGTTGCCGAACATTTTAGTTGTATTGCCTTAATTTGCTTGAGACTGTAATGGAAAATGAGGTTTTATTGGTTTCATATGGTGGAATCATTTTATAGACGGAACAGAGAGAGATCTTTTCTTTTTCTCTCTTTTTCGCTCTTTTTCTATAGATCAACAAAAGTCTGCACATTTTGATTTAAGTATTGATTTTTGTTTATTTATTTGATTTTTTTTTAAGAGTCACTGCCAAAAAAGTGTTTTGCCTTAAATCATGCAACTATTATTTTATCAAAGCTAATATATTAATGTATATTATGTGTCCCAATGCTATAATTCACTCTTCAGTGCTGGCCTCTCTTTCCATTTCTGCTGCTATCTGTATGCATATGTCTTTATAACCACATGATCATTTAAAACAATATAGAAATATTGTTACATTGAAAAGCACCATTTTTTGCTGTGTAAAAAAGCCTTTTTTCATACATACAGTATTCATACAGAAATCAGAATGTATGAACTAGCACTGCCATGCGGTGAAATGGAAAGCCTATTTCATTTAAAAAAGAGAGAGTGATTTTGAAAGCAATCCTGAGTTACTTTTTTTAGTCCTATCAGACAAAAAAAAAAGTATTTAAGTGCTAGTAGCATTGTGTCATATCATGCTGATGTAAATTAAAAACATTAATGAAAGAAAGACTTTAATTGTTGGACTGGAGCGGTGTGGATTACTTGTGGATTATTGTGATTTTTTTTATCAGATGTTTGGACTCTCATTCTGGCGGCACCCATTCACTGCAAATGATCCATTGGTGAGCAAGTGATGTAATGCTACATTTCTCCAAATCTGTAACAATGAAGAAACAAACTCATCTACATCTTGGATGGCCTGGGAGTGAGTGCATTTTCAGAAAACTGTATTTTATGAGAGAACTATTCCTTATGAACTCATAGTAGAGGAATTTGTGAGATAAAGCTATATTATGAATGTTAAATGAGAATATAACTTGCCTACTTATCTGATTACATTTACATTTAGTCATTTAGCAGATGCTTTTATCCAAAGCAACTTACAGATGAGGACAATGGAAGCAATTAAAATCAACAAAAGAGCAATGATATGCAAGTGCTATGACAAGTCTCAGTTAGCCTAACTCAGTACACATAGCAAGGGGTTATTTTTTTTCAATTATATAATAAATAAAAAGAAAACAGGTACAATAGAAAAAGAACAGAGCAAGCTAGTATAAGAGGCCTTTTTTATTTTTGCTTTTTATTAATGATCATTCAAATAATACATAGGCTATTCCTCTTCATTGTATTTAAATAGCATAAATTTAAATTTAAAATTACACTATTATTCGTCTGACTGTCCATTATCCACACACATCTTGTTTTAATTAGAACTAATGTTTTTATATAACGGCTATTGTTCGTTGCAAAGCTTTATGCAAAGACAAAATATATAGCTACTTCTCAAAAACCATCATAACAGCCTATTAAAAATAGATTTATAATTAATTTAGTTAATTATATTAATGTTTTATTAACATTTCAAGCCAACTAAACACGTAATAGAAGCGTTTTGCGCTTAGTACATTTAAAATGTACCTTTTTTCGCTATAAAAATGGCCCAGTACCGCATGCGCTAGCATTAGAGAAGCACCACATGAGCCTTCAGTTTCAGCACTTTGGACAGGGACTGTTTTTAATCGCAAGGATAACGGAGATGGACACTAACACAGTAGGATAAGGATCTAAATCTAATGCTTAATAAACTATTTACAATATTTTTGAATCCTAAAATACAACACGCATGACTAAAATACATAAACAAACAATCGAGGCCAGCAGTGCCTATTTTAGTGTGCGTTTGTTTACCCAGCGCGAGACTAATGGCCGTTGGTGTATTATATGAGCTCAGTTTAGCCATATGCATATGCATTGATGTATGCAGCATGGCTAAAATGGGTGTGATGGCTTGTGTATACGTCACAGCATCTCTCAACAGCTTCCTGGGACCATCCGCCATCCCGTTAATGACGGGGAGCCCTGGAAATACACCGACCTCCGTTATCTCGCAACCATGGCCGACGTTCCAGCGATAATAAACATCGCGATTTCGCTGAAAATCCAACCCAATGACGGACCCGTGTTTTATAAAGTGGACGGGACGAGGTTCGGCCAGAGCAGGACAATTAAATTGCTAACAGGATCGAAATACAAAATCGAGGTGATCGTGAAGCCGGGTAGCGCGGAGGCCACGTAAGTCGAATGCGTGGTTAAACTGATCCTGTTTATATGCTTCTGATATTAAAGTGGTTGCATATAAATAGCTCTTAGCACTCGATGTTTCAACTGAGGTCGAAAGGTGCAGTTGCGCTCCTGATAGAAATGCAATAAATCGTATATGCTATAAATAGACTGCTGCATGTATTTGTGTGCATAAGGCGATTCTTTATTTGCGCAGTAGCCTGCGTTGTTTAGAAACACTGTAAAACTGAGCCATGGGGATGTGTTACGAGCGCACGAGTCTTTAATGTTTAATTGACAGAAGGAATTTCAGATGTGTGTGTCAAATAAGCTAAACAGGCACGTAGTCTGACGCTTGTTTCGATGGGATTTCAGCACGATGGGGATCGGCGGAAAGACCTTCCCATTGGAGCAGCAGTCCAAAGATGAAGAGCAGATCGTATACAATGGCCACTACGACACTGAGGGAGTGCCACACACCAAGAGCGGGGACAGACAACCTGTGCAGGTCTCCATAGAGGTAACCCAGCCCAGCCGGGATTCGGGACAGAATAGAATAACATAGAATTCATTATGAAGTCACGTGGAATTGGCAGATGCTAATTTGTTCGTGCTGAGGATTAGGGATTTGACGCTAAACTCTGCCTAAGCATTAGATTTTACTTGTAACTGGCACCGCGCTGTTTTGGCTGTGAACCTAAATGATGCCTCAAATTACTGAGGAGATTGTGCTTCTGTTACTTTGCAAGAGTCATGATTTGCACCTGATGACAGATGATATAACAGGCAAACAAATCCTAGTTTTCAAGTCATATCTGTTGGTCAGAATGTCATACAGATTGGGGGTGGGCTCTTTGACGTGGACCAATAAGAAACCATTCTGAACACCATATAGCAACCTCATATAACACCATGGCAACTACCAGGGCTCTAGAAATCATTAAAATATGTTTTTTCCCCCATTACTTTAACTCATCGATATAATTTAACCAATTTCAACTTCATTTTTTTTACAGCCAGTTTGATTATACTTTAAAATTTAAGGCAGCAACAAAACTTAAGATGTAGGTGGAAATTTTATACAGATTTTTCACAAATTCACAAATATAGCTTATTGGTTGATTACTTTGTTAAATACTATTTTCTAAAATTTAAAAATGTCAGGACTTGATAAAACATATTTTATTACGCTTTCTACACATAACATCTTGTGCTTAAATATGCTAAAACACAGGTGCATATATATTTATTTATTTGGGCAATATTTTTGTTATTTACAATGTATATTAATAGTACACTCCAAAACATATAGCAACCATTAAAATTATGGAAAGCTAAATTGCACACTGAAAAAAAAAATATATATTTTATATATTTACTTTTGGTGAAACAATTTGCACTCAGAAATTGCTAGTAAATTTTACAAAAGATTACAAAGAAATGGCAAGCAATTAAACATGAATTAACCATGAAATTTTTAAGTAAGAAAAGTGAAATTGCATTTTCTTATACTGCAATAATGTTTTATTTACAACTTCAAAAAAAAATCTTATTGAAGTGCAGATAAGTGCAACCTGTAATATCTAAAATAATTACAAATCAGCAAAAAAATAAACTGCAAGCTAACTGTATGTCAGGTTGCTACATATATCCATGTTTAAATGCATAGTTAACAAGTAACTTTTTTTTTTTTACAGTGTCAAAGCATTGTGTTAATTTTTCATGGGTACGCAAGCACCACCCCTCTGTAACTAAAGACAAATCAGTGAGCCAGAACTGAACTGTAAAATGTTTCTAACCTTCCACCTTCTTTTTGTTGCCAGTTCAAAGATGCCGGCATGTTTGAAACCGTATGGCAAGTGAAATACTACAACTACTACAAGAGAGAGCACTGCCAGTTCGGCAACAGCTTCAATTGCATCGAGTACGAAGCCAAGCCCAACGAGACCCGCAGCCTCATGTGGATAAACAAAGAAGTCTTCCAGTAAAGCACAAGACCGGAGCAGAAGCAGCAGCAGCAAACCTGCACAATATGTAACCATCATGGGGCCGCTGTGTGCGAGATAGATGACTGCAAAGTGCTCAAGAGAAATAAGATGTGACTATTAAAGGCTCCAAACAAGTGATCCATCAGGGTATCTGTTCACCGGTCAAGCACTGCATCTATTCATTGTACCACTGGTCATGCATGATCTGAACGTTTCAGTCCGAACAGAATTTCTCCCCATTTTTGTCTCTTCCTTTGTATCTCACCTTAGCTGGTGAAACTCTGAAAAAGATGGTGATATTTTGGGTAAAAGTTTCCATGGGAAGGGTTATTTGAATGAGACCGAGTTTACAGCTCTCTCTTGGTCATTTGCACAGCACATATCAGCTCTATTATGGTTACAAATACACGGAGACCATCTTTCATCAAGACTCAGATGAGAAAACTGCACTGCAGGCCTGTATTTACCCCAGCGGTTTGCTGTTTTAGAGACGGGCAGTGCTCCACAATGCTTGCTCGAAAAGGTGCTGTATGAACGTACACAGGCTATACATGATACTCTATTAGTATAATGTAATATTATATAAGTAAAGACCAGTCAGTTAATATTGTGGTCTTTTGGGACCAGCGTAAAACAATTATTTATTTGTGACAGGCGTGTCTGTTTCTTTATGGTGTGAAAGGTTGTTTAATTGCTTCCTATTTTGTGTTATTGTTGTTCACTGCTTAAAATGTTGTATATGTTGCCTATTTTTCACAGAAGCATTAGTTCGCTGGTGAGAGTTAGATGTGAATCAGAAATGCAGTTGCTTAATTCTATGCCTATTTTTACTCATATTCTGACTATTTGTTTGATCGTGGGGTGCCTATGTGTGTTGCTGAACATCAATCTTGATTTTTGTGTGACTTGGAGCCAAACTTTTGACCTTTTTGTAAGAATATAAATAATCTTGTTGCTTGAAGTTCTGTTCTGTTTAAAAAAAAAAAAATACATTATGGTTTAAGACAATTTCAGCCAATAAAAGACCAAAAAAAGAAAGAAAGAAAGTACAAATATGCAATAAATAGAAAATAATATGTGGTGGTTATTTTCAGCTTAGAATATTTACTTAGTCACTTTATAGTTATAGATAACTAGATTATTTATAACACATATAAAGGTGTATTTGTAAACAGGCAGGTACTGCTAACTAAACATGGGTTGTTATTTTTAAAAAGCATGTTTATAGACACACAGCTGGGACAAGAAGCAAATACCTGCATAGTTAGTCACCAAATGTTAAAAAAATTAATACAAAAGCAGGCCTCACAATAAAACAATCCAAGACAGATTAAATGTGCCACAGCAAACGCAAGCAATACAATCTGGAAAATAAAGATAAAACATATTTTAAAAGTGAAAAATATTAGATATTAAGCTGCACTTGTATATAAAAAAGCATTTATGTGTTAAATTAAGCCATAAACCCAATCATATTTATTACAAATAACAAACCTATTTTATACGTTTAGGAATGGTCACCAAAAGTCTTTTAAAAATGTTATACAAAAGCAGGCCTGGATGAATTAATAAAATAAATAAAGAACAATTTAAAAAAAAAGACTGCTGCTCGTGTAAAACATTGCTAAAAATGTATATTTGTTTTGTATTTAGCCATAATTCCAATCATATTTATTACAAATCACAAAAACTATTTTATACTTTAAATTTTCTTTAGGAATGGTCACAATAAGTCTTTTAAGAAACAGGACTTATGATAAAAGCCCTTTAGGACATAGATTAATCAAGAAAATAAAGAAAAAAGATCATTAGATATTAACCTGCTCATGTAAAACATTGCTAAAAAATGTATACAGTGTGTGTTGTATTTAGCCATAATGCAAAGCATATTTATCACAAATCACAAAAACTATTTTATACTTTTAATTTTATTTAGGAATGGTCCCAAAAAGTCTTTTAAAAATTGAATACAAAAGCAGGCCTCACGAAAAAAGCCCTTTAAGACAGATGAATCAAGAAAATAAATAAAACAATCTAAAAAAAAAGGGAAAAATCATTAGATATTAAGCTGTCCATGTAAAACTTGGCTAGAAAACGTATATATGTGTTTAGCCATAATTCCAATCATATTTCCTACAAATTATAACTTTATTATCATAATCAGGTACTGTCTGCAGCATGAAGGCCATATCAAATTAGGCCTATATATGCAAACTGAAATCACTTTCGAAGCAATAACGGCATGAAATTAATTCCAATCCATCCCCTCCTCTTCATTAAAGTCAAATACTAGGTTTCTCTTTCAGACCTGAGATGCAAAATAATTTGATCAGCGGTAATGATGCAAATGCTCGTGTACTGACTGAGAGAGAAAATAATACAGAAATACCCGGATGTGCTGTTCTAATGCACCTCCCCCCTCCGCTCTGTTGAGTCTCCCTCCCTCCTTCCCTCTCTTTCTCTCTCCACCACCAACTCAACCCACTGCCTCTTCCCCCTCCGCTGCGGACCTACCGTTACCGAAGCCACTGCAGTGAATCCGTCATCCGTCGACTGAAAGCCCGAGAAGAAGAAAATCCCTGCGACTTCCTCGCTCAGAAAAATAACCGTCGGCGACAGCAGCAGCAGCGACCGTTCAGTTCCGCGAGACTCTGCACAAGGCGAAGACGAGCCCGGCGACAGAATGGTAAGGATCCCTTACAGCTCTCGCTAAACCGCTGCAAATATATCCGAGATGGCAGATATTACCGATACGGTTGCGCTTCGGATCAATCGGGCGCTTAACGTGCGTTTCTGGCGTCGCGACGGGCTGGAAATGCGCTCGCGGTGTCGTGATCAAAGCCGTTGTTGATAAAACAGAGCCATGGCTGTCAGTGTGGCCCACGTTCAGGACTGCTAGGCTCTGTACGCCGTGAACGGAGAAACACAGACGGAAAACACGTCGCTATCTTATAGATTCTGGTGTAAATACTGTATTTAAACGAGCAGGGATCAAATGTAATGGCGCGGCGGGGAAACAGAAACATTGTATGGCAGCTAACGTTAGTAGCTTCTGTTCAATCGATACGGCTGTCAAGCTGATCGAGAGCTGGTTTGCGTGGAAAATAGATCCGTTGACAACTTGAATCGACTGGTTGATTCTCCAGAAAAGCCTGACTTTGCTTGGCCATTAATTATAAGATGGGGTTTCCTAAATTTGGGGACCTTTTCTGTCCCCTGGGGTCATTTTAAATGTATGCTTTCTCACAAAACAGTCATTTTGAAACGAATTACTGTAAAGTTTTACATTTGCTACCATGTTTCTGTTGGTTTTGTGTGTCTACCCGAACTTTTCAACTTCCCCTGTATGATAAATTAATAAGAAATGTTAAAATTTGGTTGATTTTGCCTGGCACATTTTCATACAAGCACAAAAAAAACATGTTCACGTGATTTGATATTAATTTGAATCGCTGTGCAAAACACTGCTGTCATTAGCACCATGCCAAGTATTTTAGATTACAACTGTGTTTCTTCAAAATGTAATATTTGATTATGATGTGACGGTAATTTGCCAGTTTTTAGATTTTCACATCATGATTTGAGAGTGGGTTTATTAGGCGTGACTGCCCAAACAAATAGTATTTAGGGGTTTAAATCTAAAAATATTGTTGATGAACCATGTTTATGTGGCTTTATTGTAATATTGTCTTGTATATGTCATGACAGTTCGATGTTCAGTGACATGAGAGGAAGTCATGTTTCAAAATTATGTGGATACAGTTCAGTCCGTATCTGAAATCACACATTAAGCTGAAGAAATGAGAAATCAACAGTTTTGCAAACCTGCAAATATCTTTAAAGTCATATTAGTATTAGCCGCATTACTGATTAACCAATGAATTTGTGCCAAAACAGAGTTTGAATGGATGCATGCCATATGAGATAAAAAAAAGAAAAAAAAAAAGATATGGGAAGTAGATATTGGTTTTGCTATCCTAATGATTGTGGTTAAATTTGATTTTATTTGCATTTTTTTTCCACTGCTGTCCGTGACCTTATCAGAACTGCAACCCATTTTTAGGTCTCCATAAAAATGATTTCTTTTAAAATCCTGGTCAAATAACAGAAGTTCATTGGTCAGAAAGTGTGAGCCTGTTGTTTGTCTGTTATAGGCATTCAATTTTACACTGAATTGCTCTCATCAGCAGTGTGGCCGATACAATGCAGAATATATGTATAATTAATGTAGCAAACGAGAGATACACAATATAACATTTTGGAACGGACACAAATTGGAATGAGTACACTTTGTTTAATCAGCTCAGCCAATGAGAGAATGTCAGCCTGCATATCTGTGTATCAATGCAAATGACCCTATAAGAAGACACTCAATGCATTCAATTCAAATGACAGAAAAGTATGCATACTTGGGATGCATAGCATAGCATTACATGCTCCAAGGGCTTCACAGACCTAGATTTAGCCTAGCCTACCAACACCATGTCTATATTGCATTTTAATTTCTATACTGTGTCTAAAGACTTTGGCATTGACTAGTTTTCTCTAATTTAATGTGAAGGTAATAAAACAAAGTATAGTGTTAGAATGCACATTATATTTGTAAAAAATGAAAATATAAAAATTTGCTAGATTTACAATGTCCATTGCAGAAGTTCTGTCTGCTTTTGTTTTCACCAGAAGAACCAGTTATGACATTTTGATTAAAAATGAGCTCAAAACTCTTTTAACAAATAAAATATATGTACAGATTAATTATTCACAGTAAAATCTATAGCATGCATTTAGTAAATAGATTTTCATTTCATGCTGACTTTTGTCATGCTCAATTAAAAAAAAAAAAANTTCATTGTTCATTCATGCTGACTTTTGTCATGCTCAATTAAAAAAAAAAAAAAAAAAAGTCTGCTAAATTATGCAAGTGAACATCTGTTAACCAAGTGTTTATACCTGACCTTTCCCTCACCTCAGATGATCCTGATGTCTTTCTAATAGACGTTTCTAATGAAGGAGCTTCCTGATTGGACGTGATTGGGAGTGTTGTGATGTCATAAAGTGTAGAAAGTAGCCCAATCGAACATAGCTACTTTTGTATGACATTTGCTTTGAGGCGTCTTCCCTTGCCTGTCGACTTGCTCATGCTTGAGACCGTATAACCAGATGAAGTAATCCTAAACCCTCAATCCACTTTAAGTTAATTTGCTGTCTCTCTACCACTAAAGTCAAAATAGCACAGGGCACTCAACCTTAGCTAACCTACTAGCTGTGGCAAAACACTGTCTGTTTGTAGTGCACTGAGCGTTCAGACTAATTTTAGAGGGAGGGACATACTGAACTGCTATGTTTAATACAGTAAATTAGAGAAGTTGGAGAACAGCATTCGCCCATGCAGTGACTCAAGTGACATGTCTCACACGAGTTATGTACACACAGCACGGAAATACACCTCCTTTACTATCTCTACTACATGTGCTTGAATTTGTATCACAGGAACTCCACTTCGTAAGCTATGAAACTATGTGATAAACTATGTGATAAAAGAGAGAGCTCTAGATATTCTGGAAGTTGCTCTAGAAACATCTAGGCACTGTGATGTCCCAGTTTATCTGTCCCGCTCTCTGCATTAGGTTGTGGCAGCTTTGGTTTCTCCCTGCAAGTCATAACAGGCCTTCAGCACACAATCTCAATGAAGGCATCACCCCTTTTGCAGACTAGAAACAACTTGATTTTTGTCTGGGACGTCACACCTATTGATTTATAGATGAAATCCTAAGCTGTATTATTTTCTTTCCACCATAAAACCCAAAATAAGTTGTTAATCACAATGTCCAAGATGCTCTTTTTGCATTCTTTTATGTTTACCAAGGCTGTATTTATTTGATCAAGAAATACAGTAAAAGCACTTTTTTTTTATTTTTATGTAATTTATCCCTGTGTATTTTCAGCATCATTTCTCCAGTGTCACACGATCCTTCAGAAATCATAAATAAAAACTGAATTACTGACTCCAACATTTTTTAAAACAGTGTATGTATATATTAGAATAATCTCAATATTTTAGCATTAGATTGAGGGCAGAATTGCGTCGCTAATAGAGAGAATGTGTTTAGTTCTGATGTCCCCGTTACAGTGTCTTTCCTTTCTCTGCTTTTCTTCTCTCTGTCCTGCTCTGTCATGGCATATTCTCTTCTCTCTCTGTCTCCTGCTATTTCTGCGTGTCCCAGTGTGCTGAAACTGGATGGTGATGGGGTGGCCTGATTTCTTTCTAGCTTATTGCAGTGTGTATTTCCACTCTAATGTATAACAAAGGAATGCCTGGGTGGTATGAGTCTATTATGTGTCAGTCGCTAGAGATTTTGCTAGAAATTGTTTTCCATTTCTGTTGTGATCAATACATTAGGTAGAGTAATGTGAAATGACTTGTCCCAAGAAGCACAACTGTTTTCAACATTGGTAATAATAAGAAATGTGATCTTGATCATCAAATCAACAACAAGATGAACAAATGATTTCTAATGCAACACTGAGTAATGATGCTGAAAATTTAGCTTTGCATTACAGGAATAAATTACATTTTAAAATATATTCAAAAAGAAAATGTTATTAGAAGTTGTAATAATATTTCACAATTTTCCTACTGTGTTTTTGATCAAATAAATGCAGCCTTGGTGAGCAG
>SCHK01111864.1:0-11245 GCA_004124795.1 Poropuntius huangchuchieni
AGTTCTTCCACATTGACTCAAACAGTCATTTCATTTTGAACATTGCCTTATACACAGAGGGATTGTCATGTTAGAATAGAAAAGGGTCCTGTCCAAACTGTTGCTATAAAATTAGAAGCACACTATTCCCTAGAATATCATTATATGCTTTAACATTAAGATTTGTACTCATGGATATTACTAAAGTAGTTAAACCTGTTCATTGGAAGGGGTGACCCAATACTTTTGGCAATATAGTGTATCTGTACAGAGACGACCACTGGAATAAAAAAAATACCAAAAACATAGGTATTTAATATGTTTGTTCATCAGTTTAAACTGACTGCCCTAAAAATGCAACCGGTGCAAACAAGGTAAATGTGTCAACCAACTCTTTAGGCCTAACCAGATGCTTAGTTGTTTAACATATCACATGATTTATAGTTTAAATACCTCCCAGGATAACGTTTGTAGTCTCTTGACTCATACCATGTCTGTGAAGGTGAAAGGGGAACCGTTCTCATCCGTGCTCATTGTGAGGAACTGAATCCAGTTCTGGAGGAAGCCTCGCGAATAGACACCAGTCTCCACAACCAGGCCACAGAAGCGCCGTCTGCCAGTTTTGTTGCGCAAAGCGATCTGAGCTTCGCGTTCTGTTACGTTGTAACTGACATTGATGATCTGAAGGATGAACAGGTGGAGCAGACCGCCTGTTATGATAACGCTGTACCACACACATGTAAAGCACAGCGCTGTGCTACACACACAAACACACAAATGTGTTACATTAGGCTGAAAACACACTGTGTATGTGCATATTTTCCATTAAATACGTACAAAGAGTAATGGATGGTGTACCTGTATTGATTATAGACTCCAGGGCAGTATAACATGGCTGTGAATAGACTCTGTCGTGGACATATACTCCGTAACACCAAACTGATCCCGTAGAACGATGTCAGCAAGAAGAGAAGGAGCGTCAAAATGAACTGCCTGTGATTGGCTTGACCTACACAGCTGTTTATCCTGTCATGGAAAGTCACATACATACAAAGACACAAAAAGTAAGCAGCCATACAAACATTCTCATTCAAAGAAAAGTTACGCTATCTTCTCTCTTTTCGGTGTGGCTTTCATGAGAATTACGTGGCTCATGGCATGTTCATATTTTTATTTGCGCCTGTGTGTGTTGAGGCAGCATGGAGACAGATTGGCCTGGTGAGAGCTCCCTTTACTGTACTGAAAGCTGCGTTCCTGTGGCCTTTGCACATGTCTCACCAGCCTGCCTGCTCTAGTGACGTCTTTTGGGAATCAGCTTGAACATATGTGTGTGTCTGATGGGGTAGGGAATACATGCACACAAGTGTGAAAAGATCAGAAAACGAATCAAATGTTTGGCATGAGCACTACGTTAAACAACACATTTTGGAATTGTTCAACTATCTCTGTAAGGAAAAGCACAAATAGTAACACTAAAATTAATATTTTAAATATCCTAACAGAAAATATATTCAGTTGACTGATTACCCAATAAACAAATACCAGTATAAAGTGATATTGTTAATGAACATCTAAAATTACAATGCAATGGTAAGTCTGTGAAGCCGAGATGACTAAAAATGACTCTACAGCAGATGGCCACATTGCTCTCTCCTTTTATTGTTCATTTTTTAGATTTTTAAAGTTTATTATATATAAATGTTTTAAAATAATTATTGAGTAATTAAATATTATATTTATAAATTCTATATTTGTAAATATAACTTGGAAAACATTAATTATAATAAACAAAATAATAAAATATAAGAATAAACATTTTAATAAAAATTAAACAATGCATATTTGCTATATGAAACTTAAAAATGAAATAAAGTTAAGATTTAAACCCTCGCCACATCCAGTTCTATCTGCATATACACTTCCATTTAAAATTCGGTCTTGGTAAGATTTATGAAAAAGAAATTACACGGGTTTTTTTTAATTGATCACAAGTGACAAGTAAGGAATTTTATAATATTACTAACATTTTCTATTTCTAATAAATGCTGTTCTTTTGAACTTTCAATTAATCAAGAAATGTAGTTCAATACAAATATTAAAAATAACAAGACATTTTTATTGAGAAGCAAATCAGCATATTAGAATGATTTCTGAAGGGTCATGTGACACTGAAGACAGGAATAATGATGCTGAAAATTCAGCTTTGCCAATCACAGGAATAAAATAAAATTTAAAATAGATTTTTTAAAAAAGAAACAGTTATATTAATGGTAATAATCTCTCACAATATTGCTGTTTTTACTGTATTTTTGAATAAATGCAGGCTTGGTAAGCATAAGAGGCTTTAAAAAAATAAACATTGTTCAATTCACTTCACACTAGGAATAAAGTGCTCATACTCAATTTTTAAAGAAGAATGAATGAGACACCCACCAAACACAATGGTGGTCCATTCGAAGGACACAAGCTCCACAGATCCTGCAGTGCCCTGCCCTTGGTGGGCGCACCAATTGGCAAACAGGACATAACTTCTTTCCTTCCTTTTCACCATTTGACTGGCTGATTCCATTGCAGGGGGCAGAGTCTCCAGGTATGTTCGTGCTCTGATTGGTTGTAGAGATACTGTTAATTCCCTGAGCTAATGACTGGGATTTGACAAAGCCTGGTCCTTGTTTGGTGCGCACAAGGGAGATAATCGTCAACATCATGCCTGTCGTCGCAGTAACCAGCTGCAGATTACTGACGTCTCCTCTGGGAACGATCTCAGTAAGGAAAAGGTAGTACATGTAGGCAAGGGAGAAAATGACCAAGCTAAGGAAAAACAATGTGCGTCTTTTTCTTCTGTGAGTCACATAGTAATACCAAAGCACCAGTCCTGGTAGGGCAGTTAGGACTACAACTCCCAACACACAGTTCATTGCTGCCACTCGCAACAGGCCAGGAATTAATACCATCGGAGGCAAGACAGATATTTCCAATCGAAGGGGTCCTATGGCACAACATGGCAAACCCAAACGATCAGCCATACGAGAGATGAAACGAGAGAAGATGTCTGGCTTGTCCGGCTCTCCTTTGAGTAACCTAATGAGAAGCGGTGACAGAGGAAATACAAAATATTTCACTGAAAAGAGCAAAACAACTGTAAAGTAAAACATAAAAGTTAGTCATCATTTACACACCTTTATGTTATCACTGACTTTTTGTATGGATAAAAGTTGCATACTTCTAAAAATGAGCACTTATTACAGACAAAATATATATATATAAAGGAATATAGCTAACTGCAGACTGAATGAAATGTTTTAGATACTTAGCACATTAATTTCAACTTAATGAAAATGTATTAATAGTTTAAATATATATTAAATGCAGTTAGATAAACTATAGTGCTTTAACCCAGTTAAGTAGCACATATTTATATGTGTACTGCTTAATGTACTAACCATTAGTCATTTCCATTGAAACATGTAATGCATATTAAAATAAGTGTACACTTTTTTGTACTTTACAGAATGACAAACAGGATTTTAATTTGACATGATTACAAATTTTACTTTTTAAAATGTGTTATGAAAGTGTACTCTTAAGTGGCCATTTATTTCCGCAAGTACAATTTTTTAAACATACTTTTAGGATTAGAAGTATAGTACAACTGCACATTTATTATTTTTTTTAAAAAAGGTGTTTGGAACAGCATGAAGGTGAGTAAATGCACATAATTAATTCCTAGAATAATTTTAGTAAACTAAAAAGACTGTATGAACAAATGTAATGACGAACTTCCTTTGCATGCAATGATCTTAACTTGTAAATCTCTGACCTTTCACAGGCATCATCAAGTTCTTCACAGTCACAGCAGCAGTACTCTCTTTGCTGGTCGATGTCTCCACAGCAGCACAGAGGGTCATCTGGTTCTGGGGGCTTAAAACGTTCTCGTTTCATCTCTTTATGTCAGAGACAACCTGCTTCCAATGTGAAATCAAGCTTTCTTTAGGACTAGGTTAGATCACAGCTGAGAGGAAAGGGTTAATTCAACTTGGAACAGGGCTGTTGCTAGTTTTAGCAGATAGTTAACAGAACAGACGACTGCAGATTTCTTGTTCATCTTCCTTGCTGGTCATCTCATCAGAAGCTTCATGTAAAATCATGCGTTGCACTGTCTGGAAAAAAAAGCATAAAATCAAAGATAATGATTTCCACCACCATGCTCTAATTTTTTTGTACAATTTTTTCCCCTGTTGATCTCAGTTGTTATCAGACCGTTCTCATTCTCAGTGATTCTCAACAGACTTAATGAATAACTCCTTTACCCCAGCCATCCTGGTTCTTTTTTGTAATTTTAGAGGACAGCAGATTTTCAGTTCTTTCTTAGATTTAACAATGAACTTCACCAGGTGGATTCTGATTTATTTTTACTTTTATTTTATTTTAAACGAATTTTCTTTGAAATTAAAGAGCGTTTTGTTGTCATCATCATGCACATAAATATATACGAAAATAAAAGGAAAGAAATACAAAAATATTCAAATGAAGGTGATTTTTTTTTAAGTCAACTTACACATACAAGTTTTAGGTCACAGAAGAAAAACACTGTTTAACACTAAGGATCTGACACGGGCACAAACATACAGGAGGGCACACAATAACTGGTCTATAAATAATCTACATGGAGTGTATCAAAGCAGAAAATATTAATATCTGAATCCGCTCTTTGTATCTTGAATTAAGGCCATCTCACGTCTCATGTGGATCCCGTAATTGGGCCATCAAAAAACTTTTCCCTGAGAGACCGTTCTCCATCACAGCTGTCGGATATAGAAAATAATTGAGTGGCATGTGTTTGACATGTTCTAAATTACATTTGTTCCCTGGAGTAAACAAAAGGTTTGCCCTTGAGTGTGCCGTGATTTAAAATTAACCCTACACAGGATGATTATCATTTCTGAAGACCACTTAAAATATGTATCAACAATCATTTTATTTAAAACTTTTTAAAAAGATCTCAAGATCAATCCGTTACCTATGGTTTAACAGCCTCTCAAAAAAGGTGGAAGTGCATCCCACAGGAAGAGGTTACATCAATTTGTGAGTCCTAATTAGTTCCTCATCTTCTTTGATGCACTTTTAGTAGTTTGGTGAAAGAACAGGTCCAGCTTTTTTTTTTTATTAGCATAAGGTGTCAAAATGCCATCCACAGAAATCCAGCTGAAGTTTTCCAGTTAATCCGGGGTTTTTTTCCTGTCAATTGAGTACTTCCCGTAAAAGAACGCAGATGGAAGTCCAGTGTCGGTCTTCGTTTCATTTAAAAAACGAAAGCAAAAAAATATTTTTTAAAAAAATGACACATCATTCGTTTGCTCCTTAAAATACCTCCAATAAACAGAAAGGCGCGTCCTTGTAGGGTTTATCAGGCTATGAGGTGCAGCCCGTGAAGACTCTCAGGACTGTCCGGAAGGCAGTGATAGATAACTCTGCGCGCTAATGCTCCGCGCTCTCAAGCGTTCTGAGAGGGCAGGCGCGTCAGAGGATCTGTTTACAAGCGTTGTTACCGATTAGGGTTGGGTGGCGGCGGTGAAAAAGGAAGCTGGCAGGTGTTACCGTGACAGCGACAACGTGAATCAACGCGGAGAGATAGCTGCTCGCATACCGTGCATAACCGGCGGGCCAGACACTAGGTCACAGTCGCCTTTTCACCTCAACTTTGAACCCTTCTATTGTGTTCCCGTCATTTTTAACCCGCGCTTGTGAAAAGAATACGCTTTACATACTGTTTTGTTAATGTCAAGTATTGGGATATTGTAAGTAAACAAACATAATGAAAGTCAGTTTTAGTTTTATGACAATAGGCCTAATTATTTATTTATTTTAGCCTTAAATACTTTACATTTTATTGTTACTATTATTTATATTTATTATTATATTTATATTATTTATCTTTAATGACTGTAACCTTTTAGTTTTTGTAACACTTTATTTTAAGGTGTCCTTGTTACACATTACATGTACTTATTATTATAATAACGATAAATTATGCATAATTACATGCAAGTAACCCTAAACCAAACCCTAATCCTAACCCTAGCCTAAGTACATGTAACTAATTAATATTGCTCAGTACCTAAATGTATTGTAACAAGAACACCTTAATATAAAGTGTAACCGTAATTTCTTCTAAGGGAGTCTATAGGTTTATTGGGGAGAGACTGAAAAAAGCATTGTCTCAGTACAGTTAAATACATTTGCTTTTTCACAAATACAAATAGGCTACTTCACACATTGTCTATAATAGAGTACAGTGAGGATAAAGGCCCCTGGGATAAAAATCCTCTAGGATGTTATTTTCTCTTAACACAAACATGGTAACAAAACCACTACAGCACTTATTCTAACATTTACAGTGCCACAACAAAATTTCATATTATGATTTACTTAGACTGGTAGTATTGTGTTTCATTATAGTTTCAGATTATTTGGGCTTTAATCCCAACAAAATCTAAATTTTTTACATAAAGCAGGGAATATGAATGTGCATGACGTCTCAGCTAATAACTTTCTAGAAACATCGGCATTTCGTTTTAGCTTTTCTCAAGCAGAATCACGAATGCCCGTAGACCAGGTGTGCTACTGCTCATCCAGCACGATTCTTGCAAGTCAGCCATTAAAAGTTTCCCTCCGGTGGTTAGCAGGTGCTACATGATGGGAGAGCCAGTGTTCCCTTGAAGAGTTTATATGGTGGCAGAGAGCAGAGCTCCTAGAGTCCCCAGTCCCATCCAAAAATACTAGGTTACTGCCAAGTCTTGACTGATGCTGTATACATGTCATCAGATCACTTACGGTGCTCATAACTCGCTTCACCCCAAACTTGGTTGTGTGTGTACTCAGCAGTTGACGCCATGATCTTTAGCAGCCATATTTGGAGGTCAGGGTCAAACTATGGTCACATCAGAGATGATATGTGACCTCCTCACGATAGTTCAGGACAGACGTGAATCCGTTGGATGTGACCACACCCTCTGAGATCAGGTTTCTTGTAGGTGCTGATCTGAACCAACAGGAGGACACAACGTTCCCTCATAAAACCAGTGCAGGTCCTTGCTACTGCAAAGCACTCTAGGCACCTGTCAAAAGCAAATGACACTGGGACTACAGTTTCATGAACAGAAATGGATTAAATATACACTCAGGTGCAAGCCCTGGCTTTATATGAACTTGCATTTACAAAAAGGCTGTATGTGCAGGACATTTTTTCTAAATAAAATGCATGTGCATAACTTTCAGTTCATTTAAAAACACCAATCACGATTAACAACACGCAAAGCGGCATTCTCAAGTGCAAGAGGCTTCGCTGATAAATCAGTCTATTAAATGCAACAGGTGTTCCTCTGCTATGACCTCATCGTTTGAGGCAAAACAAAGTAAACAGATTACACAAGCAAAATATGAAGACTGGTCTTTATAATCTGCTGATTTGGGGCTCCATGTACACCTCAGGTGTGCTTCTGTGTGTGCTTGTGAGTATTTGATTTGAGAATACAATTAATCGCAGAACTTGATACAATGAAATAACAAGAGAAAAAGGCAACCACACACATAAACAGTGTGCCTCCCAACCTTTTTGACTCGAACGCCCCCCATGCACTATCCAATATTGTGTTCCACAGAGAAGGGAAAGTAATCAAGATCTGTGAGTAAATGATGACAGAATGTTCATTTTTGGCTGGACTGTCCCTTTAAAGACAGCCATAATCAACTTAAAACATCAGTGTGTAAAAATATCTCGCGGCACACTGGCTCTGGAGTCTTATCTAGGCTCCGTCATGATAGTGCAGCTCTTACTGTAATGTCTACAGTAATGCAGTTGGTATTGAGCCTCTCTGTGGTGAAGACTAAAAGTGAACCAGAATTAACTGGAGGAGTGTGTTAAAAGCCTGCATATGATTAGCGCTCACACGCACTCACATACAGCAGCCAACCTTTAGGCTTAATGCACTTGGTCTAATGCAGTCTGTCTGTCTAATGCATCTATGGGTGTAGCCTGTTGTCTTTCTCTGTCTGACAGAGATGACACAGTGATCCGGAAACTCAGTTTATCCATAACCGTTATGCATTTTATGTCTGATAGAGCAAGGAAGAGAGACAAATTGCATGTGCCTATTTTTGCAGAGGCTGCTGTATTTGCTATAAAAGCACTCTGTAATAAAATCACGAGCAAGCTGGATAGTTTGAAAGAGGCGCAGACAAACAGAAAGAGCAGTTTGTGACATGGGACCCTAATGATAAACTGTAAAACAAATGTCTTTATAATTTTATCTCGCACATTAAAATAGCATGAGCCGTATGCATGCAAATTCATAATGGCCTGCTATACACTGAGTTGATGGGTGTGTTCAGCAAGCTGGACATGTAGAAACTTACTTACACAGCTACTGACCAAATATCATTTTACCAGCATACATTATCCTATGTAAATATTCTACTTGGTAATTTGTTCATCCTAATTTTGTCGCAGTAGCATTGAGTTTCAGGCTAGATAACCACATCTACTGCACATCTCAACACAACAGACCACATCCATTTGTCATCGTGTAATCTCCCCCTAATAGACTCTGTAGACACTTTGTAGACTCTGGAGGACTCACATTGCTCTTGTGGGAGATTTTAAGCCAGAATCTAGAGAACTGTATAAAGACCCTTTGACAGAAGCCACTTAATTTAGTTACGGCATATAATGGAGGGCAATTACAATGACAGAATATTGGAAGATAAATAGACACAGACAGACTGATGGCTAGATAGAGAAATAGATAGATTTTTTTTTTTTTAACAGTGTAGATACACAGAGAGATATGCAAGGTAATACTGTGTGGGTGAAAAGGGACTAGTGTGTGTGTGTGTGTGTGTGTGTGTGTGTGTGTGTGATGTAGGAGGGGGAAATAAAGTTAAGCTCTGTCAGCTCAGTGTCAGAGTGTGACACCTCTCTGAGACAGAAATGGCTTTCCTCTGTCTTTTAACTTTTAGAAACTTACTTAGTCACCTTTTCCACTCTGCCCTCACAGGTAAGAGTATGTCTTTCTCTTTTGGGAAGCATTTAGCTTCCTCATTTCTCTGTGTTCTACTAACGTAGCTTGACAAATTAACAAGAAAACTCAAACAAATGGGCAGACTTTATATCTTCCCTCCCTCTTGAAGTAATCATATCCACAGACATTACAATTCAGCAGCTAGACCATCATAAACACACACAAACATCAGCATTTATATGTCTTGCTCTCACGCCAGCCAGGCGTAACCTAATAGTTTGTGGTCATAAATTTTTTACTGTATATCATCACCTATTAAAAAGCATTTTGCTCACATTTCTCAGCGCACATCTGTTAACTAGAACCCTGAAAATGTTTAAAATGGTCATCAAATCAACATTTACTGTCTGTTTCACTTCTAATTTTATGTGTTTATGGAAGCAGCACTTTCTTAGACATTAACGAGAAGATATGAAGTATGAGAGAGGAACATCTAATACTGTACCGAGGCTGCTGCCGTATTAAAGTTATCTTTAAAATATTACTCGTATCATTTTAATGTTTTTGAGTTCACTGGGTTACATGACACCGCTCTTGTCAAGTCTGTTTGTTGTTAATTCAGGCTTGATTCATAAAATCTGTGAGAGTCATTCTCAACCGGCTACTAGACTACTGTTGACCAAATAAAGTAATGGTTGGAGGATTTACGCTCCACATAGGACTTTTGATATTTTAATCCTCACGACTTTTGAGTCTCTAATTTTAGTAAAGGGACTTAGTGTGACCATAACACTGCTATGTAAGCTACTGTATTTATAGCATCTGTGTCGCTACAAAATATATGTGTGAATTTTTCTTGATTGGTTAAAATGTTCTTGACTGGTTGCTGTTCTGCTCTAATCATGATAAATCTTGAGTTTTGACCATAAGTGATATACATATTAGTTTATGAAGCCTATGCATTCTCAAATAATAATGTTGTTTTATTGACAGGTGGGCTTCTTTTTCTTTGCCTACTTATGACCATTATCGCCAGTCCCACTCAAACTCCCCTGACCATCCTCATCACGTCCACAGCAGAACCTTTATCTTCTCTGCCTGATGATGATCCTCCCGGTTTACAGAGGGCGTCATATTTACAACAGCCTCCAAAGGCAAAAGCTGTGGAAGGGGAGGATGTGGTGTTTCCCTGTTTTTTAAAGCATGATGTGGATGAAGCACTGGCTGTGGAGAAGGTGAGGTGGTTTGTGCAGAGTTTGGAGGGAAGGCAGAATGTTCTACAAGGCAACGAGACGGTGGAGGATGAGTTTGCTGGCCGTGTGTTTTTGTCTGGTGATCTCTCTGAGGGAGATCTGTCCATGACACTAAGGAATATTTCGGTGGAGGATCAAGGGCTGTATTTGTGTGCCTTCATATCAACGCGCTCAACTGTTCTTCAAGGAGGCGGGACCAAACTCAGCATCCGCAAAGGACTGGGTGAGAGAGGATCCGGGGTGCAAAGATATTAGTGTAAAAAACAATATTCAGAAACATATATGTTTGTCATTTTTTAACTTTTAATATGGCCTATAAACCTCAAGGAAGAACTTACCGATCTTTTTAGCACAGTTCAAAGCAGGGTTACTACAGTTAACTAAAACTAAAACAACTAAAACAAAAAAAAAAGAAAGAAAAATAAAAAAATGTGATTACTTGAAATAACAAAAGTTGACTGAAAAAAACTCTATTTTACTCCAGATAGTTGTCAAGGCAGCACTTCTCATTTTCGTGTGCTAAAATAACTTGAAATAAAATTGAAAAAAATCTATGAAAACTACAGTATATAGACATACTTAAAAAAAAAAAGAAGAAAAAAAGACAAACACATTTTGTCAAAAAATGACAAAAAATGCTAAACTTTATAATCAAGATAAAAAATTGAAAATCTAAAAAAGAAACTATTAATAAAAACTACGATGATACTACAATAACCATGTTTCACAGAAGAAAATATAGTAAGAACCAGAACTAGGACTAGAGATTCACCAATATTAATATTAAAGAAAAATGTTATGGCCAATAACTTAAGGCCAATGAACTGAAAACAAATTGATAATAAAAATGAAAATTTTATGTATATATATATTTATTATATGTGTATATATATGTTTTTTTGTTTTTTTTGTTTTATTATCATAAATATATGTATATACACTATATTGCCATAAGTATTCGCTCACCCCCTTCTAATGAACAGGTTTGACTGC
>SCHK01111904.1:0-10159 GCA_004124795.1 Poropuntius huangchuchieni
ACAGTATTCTCAAGCTTGTGGTCATCCCTTGTTGCTCGTGCCCAATTTCCTCCTTTTCAACTTTTCACTTAATATGCTTTGATACAGCACTCTGTGAACAGCCAACCATTCAGTAATGACCTTCTGTGACTTACCCTTTTTGTGGAGGGTGTCAGTGATTGTCTTCTGGACAACTGTCAGATCAGCAGTCTTCCCCATGATTGTGTAGCCTATTGTGTAACCATTTTGAAGGCTCAGGAAACCTTTGCAGGTGTTTTGAATTGATTAGCTGATTGGCATATCACCATATTCTAACTTGTTGAGATAGTGAATTAGTGGGTTTTGTTAAATGTGAGACAAAATCATCACAATTAAAAGAACCAAAGACTTAACTACTTCAGTCTGTGTGCGTTTAATTTATTTAATACACGAGTTTCACAATTTGAGTTGAATTACTGAAATAAATCAACTTTTCCACAACACTAATTTTTAAAGTATATTACTGTAAATACACAACAGACATTTTAAACTGTAATAATACTTCACTTTACTGGAATAAGTACTGTACTTACTGACCCCAAACCTTTAAATGTTAGTGTACCTGCAGGGTACAGAGGGGATGTTCAGTGTGTCACAGTTTCCTGTTTGATCCCTCATATGCAGAGAGGAATGTAGTCTATGCAGCCAGCTTCCTGCTCCTGCACGCATCTGCATGGCGCAATATGTGGCCTTAATTCACTCTGTTTACAGTCTGTTATTTTGAGTTTGCTTGCACAGAGGCCTGGAATGGGTGGAGGGAGTTTCCGGTCCTTTGTTTTCTTTATAAATTTATTTTAATTCATTTATTTGAATTCAAGGCCAAACATGACGTGCTTACTCAGGCTAATCTGGTTATCTCAGTTGGTTGAACATAACAAAATTGAGCAGGCTGACATCTCCTCCAGTTGCTGATATGCCTGTATGTGCAGTGCAAGTCCAAAGAAATAGTTCACCTAAAGATGAAATTTCTGTCATCATTTACTCATACTCGTGCCATGTTGTCGACGTCCTCTTGGCTCCACAATGCATTTTTTCACTGTGTGAGAACATGATGTGTGGCGTAAGAGCGTCATGGCTTGTAGGAACAGTAACTAGTGATGAGGAGTGTATTAAATGTTTCAGTAAGGTCTTAAATGGAAATGGCAACAAATAACTACAAGCCCTTGTGTTAAGTAGTTGTTATTGAATTATTTTCATGGTGGTAGATGCAATACGGCATGACTTGCTGCTCAATTGACCTTTTAGGCCGTTTTTCATTCCTTGTCCTATTTAGTACCTTGTTCCTATCAGTGAAACATACCCAAATAATTTTGAGAGAAATGAAGCCAAATTTATGTAAATGAATGCAAATGTATGCCAACAACCTGGCCACCTGGTGACTGAATGATTGAAATCCATGATCCGGTTACATAATGCAGGTTTAAATCCTGCTGTATAACCCTTCAAACCAGACCTTTATTATAGTGAAGATGTACTCTGTCAAGAGATGAAGCAAGACTGACAGGCGAGGAGAGCGAATAAGTCGAATGAGAAGGAACATTGGAGACAACGGTGATGTGCTGATGGAAGCCGTCATTGAAATTCCCATTTCTAACTTATTATAAAGCTGTTTCAGAAGACAGAGTCTTACATATAGTGCTTTCCTGCTTAACCCTTTATAGTGCGTCTTCTATTAGCTGCCTGTAGCCAAAAAGCCCTTTTTGTTGAGGATTAATGGTCATTGGAAAGCACTCAAGCATCAGATTGTGTGCTGCTGATGTTCAGCACTCCCTTGAGAATACAGCTTCTTATGATTTTTCTATTAAACAAATTGGAGCACCGTAATAGCCTTCAGCAAAGTTCACTTCCGTCAATATAATTTCATACGAGAAGAGCATATTTGTGTCAGGAGGCAGTGATTTAATCTGAAATTCTCATTCATAGATCCAGATTCAATTGAAGCCATTCTTCTTAATGTGCTGTATATTGCTTTCTCTAAAAATATAAAAAGGTACAAACAGAAACTCCACAATCAGAACAGCATGGGAGGAAGAACGCTCACTCACTGATTAACATAATCGGCCATTGGAAAAGCTCCCAAATTAGATTATCATGAAATGTACTGAAGACATTTGTGCTGTGTTTGTTCTAGTTTTGCCCTGAAAATACAGTGCCATTTAGGGGATATGAATTGGAAGATGTAAACCATTTTAATGCACTGGAAATTAAGTGCTTTTATGGTTGAAACAGCATTATGCTGTTTTTAATGGCTACCTGAAATCTGGAGGTAATAAGCCTTTAGGTTTACCCACACTCAAATGAACTTCCGTTGGTGCATTTATACACATACAAACACTCACACACACTCTCTCACACAAAGAGTGTTAATTGAGTTCAGGTCATTTCAGGTAAGGGAAATAACAACATTATGAGGTAAGTGGACTTCTTTGTTAAAGAAACTGATAGGTCACTGAGTCACGGCTGCTTTAATTTAAAGAGGATATACATCACCAGATATGCATAAACGTCTGAACTAATAGTCATTTCAGTGGATTTTCTACACATACATTTTTTCTTTTTCTATATTTAATTTATTTATTTTTTGTGTTGTTTATATACTAAGCAAATCCTTGGTGGTGATTCTTCAGACAACTGTGAAAACGCTTGTTTTCACCTTCTTGCCGAGTGACACTGTGTGTGTGAGAGAGAGAGATAAAGTGTGAGAGAGGAAGAAAGGGAATGAGAAAGACTGAAGTGTTATTCTTTGGTTGTTTATATTAAACAACAAAAGAACAATAGGTGTAGTGCTTGGGACAAGGCTGAAATGATAGCATTGTCAAGGGAAATATTGTTTTCAAACTTTAGAATAGGTTCAGTGTACTTGAGTCACGGACACTATGTCCCAATTCACATACTATGTATGTTTTAGAATTATAAAGTCAAGAATCATTGAAATTAGTATTCTAAAGGTAGCTAGATGTTATAGTAATTTGCAAAATGCCTCCATGCACTTTTTTTTTTTTGCCTGCAGACTCGTACAGTTTGTGACTGTTCATGACTTTTCAGTTGCAGAAAAAGTACCAAAAATGTGAGTCTGAAGCGGGAGTCAAAATTGCATACCATCATAGTATGCTTGTGCTAAATTTGACAGAAATCCATGCATTCGTCTTTATTTGAATCCTGTTTTATTCTGGCTTTTAAAAATGATGGGATGCAAAGGTTGAGATGACAGTGATACACTTTGCCATTTGAATCAGTGAAATCTGTTGTGCTCTTGTACTGTGTGCTGTTAGTAAAGGAGTATACAGTATATACATGCTTAGTTGAGAGCATGCTGTACAGTACAGGTTTTTTGTACAGTAAAAAAAAAAACTATAAAATGAAATGTCATAAAATACAGAGAGCATTGAGCTTTGCTTAGTCATAATGTCATAAAGCCACAGTCAACATTAATTGCTTTTTGCAACCCATTTTACTTTGAGTGAAAAGAAGAGGAAAGTGTTGGGAATTGTCTGAATTGTGAAAAGTAGGCTTTATATAGCAGAACGGAAATGCCAGTTTACTAAAACCCTGCATTTAATAGCTTTTTGGTTATTGGTTAACAATGTCCATTATCCATTTACAGATCAGGAACTAGGAGATTTTTGCATTAAATTTGCATTAAAGGGATAGTCCACCCAAAAATGAAAATTCTGTCATTTACTCACCCACATGTTGTTTCAAACCTATATAACTGTCTTCCTTCTGTGGGAAGAAGATATTTTGGAGAATGTTGGTTTAATTGTTGGTCTATTTCAATGTATGGACAAAAAATACAATGGAAGTCGATGGGAACCAAAACTGTTGAAAATATCTTCGAAGTGTTCGGCATCTTTGGAAAGACATGCCAGTGAGTAAATGTTGACAGAATTTTTATTTTTGAGTAGACTATGTTTTTAAGGATGTAAATAGTGTCCATTTTGGATTTGTGTTAGCTGTGCAGATTGGTTTGGAGATATACACAATTGTTTACGCATTATCTCAGCTCTGACCTAAACCTTAGTAATGAATCTTTCTTAACTGGTTCTGCAAACTATTGGTGACAGCAGATGGTTGAGGGGATTTTGATCACTTGCTTGTCTTCAAGAATCTCTGAACTTCTCTGTGCAGCTCCACCCACCTGACCAATTTAAGAGCATGACTCATAAAGCTGCAGGGCATGATATCACTGCTAAAAAGTTGTTTCATGTCAAAAAAAAAAAAAAAAAGCCAGCAGGATTTACCAGTCAGGACAGGTCAAAATATATAAAGATGTCTGTTGATGATATGCCTGCAGTCAGCACTTTTCTGTGCTCAAATATAATGCAATGTCATATGTCAAGAGTGTTTCACAGTGTGGCAATTTATTTGCAACCGCTAAGCCCTTGCTACATGGGAAACTGGAAATTCAGCCTTTTTTTGTTGTGAATACAATTCAGTGTTATGTGAAATGAAAAGAGCTTAACCTTATGTTGTTTAACTAAAAGAATAGGTCTTGCACATTTAAATATTTTTTTTTTGCAACTGGTAACATTCACACTAAAAGTTAGGTTTTTTATTGGCATCTGTGGTTACATAAAAAACCTTCAACAACCGTGGAACCTTACCATTGTACAAAATGTTCTATATAGTAAAAAAAAAGTTTTTTAGATTATTAAAATGAATTTTTGAAGAATTATTCACTGAGGTTCATATGGCATCACTGTGAAAACCCCCTTATGGAAGTGTTTATGGAAGAGTCAAAGCAATGAAATACCTGCAAATAAACACTATGAATGTAAGTCTGTGCCACTCTGTGGGGGCTAAAGGGATATAATTGTGTGTGTGTGTGTGTATGTGTGTGTGTGTGAGACCCTATGAGTCTACAGCTCTGTCAATATGCCAAGCCTGAAACTGTTCACAGCTGCTACAGGAGACCAAATGTCATTGGTGGAGACTCCTGCTGATGGAAATAACACAATTTTGATGGTTGAGGTGAGGACCATGAAAACCTGCCCACCCTTGAAGAATGTTTTATTTTTAATGCTTTTCTTGCAAGATTTGCACACAATTTTCTGAATTTTGTTAGGCTTGAAGTATCCAAAGAGCAGCCTAAATGATTGGCTCAGTTGAGAAATCAAAGGTTTCAGACACTTAACAGATGTACTTAGTCTAGGTCTATTTTAGGCCATCTTGCTGTAATTTCACAAGCTGTGAAAGACATTAGGCTGTGACACATGAGGTGTGCTTTCCTCTCTCCTGCAGTGCCACTGTGAATGCCTTGGTTCACTTTACTGTGTCATTCACACATTCACAGTGTCAGAAAAGGCCCTATTATGCTTTCCCTGATATTTAGTAATGACTTTTAAGAGAGAGCCTGAAGTGAAAGAAATATCATTAAGTATATTTGAATGATAATTTTAGTGTATAATGAGACTTCGCCTTGTAAAAAGGCAGCATTGAATGAAGAACAACTTGTTCATGTGCCGAAACAATGTTGATGTCTGCTGTTTTTGTAAAAAGCTGTCTTCAGCATGGTCTACACTTTAAAGGGGTCATCGGATGCAAAATTCACTTTACAAGTTGTTTGAACGCAATTGTGTGTTGTAAGTGTGTACACATTCATCCTATAATGATAAAAATCCACCCAGTGTTTTTTGTTTCCCTATTTTAAAACCCCCTTCCTCAAATTAGGCTGTTCTGAGATTCCTGTCAGAATGACATAGTTCTGCACAGGCCCCTCCCACGTTAGTTGATTGGCAAGGCCGTCTTACCTTAGACCCACCTTGAGTGAGCTGTCATCAGCCATTGTGTCGACTGCAGTGCAGTGGAAGACAAGATGTCTCCAATTAAGCTATTGAGGCGTTTTTTGTTGGATGTAATAATGAATGTAGCAGTCGACATTTACTCCCGACATCTGAGCCACTGAAGACGCAGAAGATTAACGTCACTTTCGCTTTTAAGGGAATGCGCCGATCCCCGATCTGCCTAAATCTATGTTTGCTTGAATCATTCGTGATCCAGCTTCATCTACAGAAGAAGTGAGTATAAGGATTTTTTTTATGAATCTTTGCAAATCGCCTTTCCTGATAATGTGCTAGTTAGCCAGTTTCGCGATTGAAGTTTACAGTCAGCTCATCACTCCACGGAAGAGAGGGGTGGGGTCAGCAGAGCCCATTAGCATTTAAAGCAACATGGACTAGAATGGCTTGATGAAAACAGAGCTGATTTTGACAGCGTAAAGGTGTTTTTTACATTGAGAAATTTTAACCAAAGTATGTTACAGGCTTTTCATTAAGATCCTAAAGAATCATTTCAACTTGTGGAAAATGGGTATCTGATGACCCCTTTAAGGCTTTTAAACTTATATTTTCAGAACTTTCAAACTGTCTTTATTAAGCTAACATCCAAAGTTATTTTTGAGCTTATCTTAGAGTTATCTACATTTCTTGTAATTTCAGTTAATTTTCATTCACCTTCCTTGCATTTAAATTACATTTCTATATTAGCTTTGCTGGCACAATTTGAATTAATTTCAAATGAAAGAGATAGTTCCAGTGGATGACACAGGCATAGTGTAAGCTCCAGTGAGAAGTGATGAACACAGAAGTAAAGAGGAGAGAGGAAAACACCCCCCACCTCAGCCATGTGGAGTACTTTTTATGATGAATGGATGCATTTTATCGGACTTTTATTGCACTGTTGAATATCAACAGCCATTCACTGTCATTATAAATCTTGAAAGAGCCAGGACATTTCTAATATCATTCTGACTGTATTTGTCTGAAAGAAGGAAGTCATACACATTTCATCCACATCGGCTCCTTTACTAAGTGGCGTTCTGCAGGGATCGATTTTGGGGCTGCTGCTGTTCTCTTTGTATATGCTTCCTTTGGGCACTATTTTTCAGAAGTATAGTATTTCTTATCATTGTTATGTCGGTGGTCTTCAGTTTTATTTTCCTGTGAGTACAGGTGAATCATGTTCTTTAGAGAAAGTACATGAATTCTGACATTAAGCTCTGGCTCTTTAACAACTTTCTTGAATTAAATGAGAGTAAGACTGAGGTTTAGATTGTAGGTTCTCCTTTGTCACCGACCTTTGCTGGTCTGTTTGTTTCTAAAGTGCTATCTGGTCTTGCTCCCCCTTATATTAGGGATCCTCTTTGTTTTTTTTTTGTTTTTTTTTTAAAATTATGTTATTGTGAAGCACTTTGGCGCAACATCTGTTGTTTGTAAATGTGCTATATAATTAAATTTGCTTAGCTTTGCTTTGAATGGCACACAATCCTGTCAATATACATCACCTCTTGCTTCACCTTTAATCCCAAAACCCCCTGCTGCTCAGCTCAAACACAGTCACAGTGAGTTGTATCAATGAACGTGCAACAAGGAGTTGGTAAGAACCTGGAAAGGGCGGCTCTAAGACTGTTGTGCCCTTGAGCAAGTCACTTTACCCACAATTGCTCCTGTGGTTGGTGTGCTGGGAGTCACTTTAGATGAATGTGTGATTTGCTCGATGACAAGGAACGAGTAAGTAGAGTTCCTTGAGGTGCTTTTATGGCTTGAGGGCCGTGTTGGCGATGTCAGGATGTGCAGCCAATCGTCTTGAACATCCTTCTAGTGCAGTGTCTGTTTCTGTGCTGTGAGGAGATCCGGTGTCAGTTGTTGTTTACTTGAGCAGCTGAATTACGTTGGTAGAAAGATCAGCCGTATGCTGGGATGGACAAGATGTTTGAGTGGCTTTTCCTTCACACTTTCATCACATTAGCACGAACAGAGGCTTAATGAGCTGTCAGCAAGCTGCTGCCACTCAGGGGGCCAACCTCTTCTGAACGTCTTGGGAGGGCTGTGTGTGCGCTTGTCCTGCCATCCTCCGCTTGGCGAAGGGTGAAATGGCTTAAGACAGAGTATTATTATTATGGCACTCTAACCATTCCAAACAAAACTGAATCATCTCCTCTGCAAATGTTTTGATTTCAAGGCCATCTGTGTCTGCGTGCTTAGAGCGCAAATGACATGGGCTCCGCTGGCGGCTCTTCACACATCCATTATGTGGATCAGATGATATATATGTATGTATATGTGTATATATATATATATATATGTATATGTATGTGTGTGTGTGTCAATAAGCATAATCCTTTAATCTCTCAATGCCTATATAGAGCTGTTCATTTGTAGTCCTAAAACCCTGAAGAGTATTTTTGAGCCTTGGGTTCCCTTAGGAGTTTCTAGAATAGTGATTTTTGATTTATGAGTAAAATAAGGTCTGTGCTTAACATTACTTCAAGAAAACTTAACATTTTGTTCTACGGCATAAATCGATTCTACAACTACAACAAAGATGTCAGTTTATGCTTATGTAACGGCTCAGGGCCTGAAATGAACCTTTTAGCCTGCTGTCCAAGGTGGATGGTAGATAAACCAATTAATAAAGCAATTTTTATTTAAAGCAAACATTTGTTTTATTTGTTTATTTTAAACAATGTGATACTTTTGTTTTTTAACACAATTAATAAAAGGTAATTAATAAGTGTATTCTGTGAACACTGCCAGTCTCCCTGTGCTCTCAAACTAAAATAATTTATATTTTGCAATAAACAAAATATGGAAAGGAAAGGAAAGGAAGGAAGGAAAGGATGTGACGTGTGGCCAATTATGGTGTCCCATACTTGGAGTTTGTGCTCTGCATTTAGCCCATCCAAGTGCACACACACAGTAGTGAGTAGTGAACATACACACACCGTGAACACACACCCGAAGCAGTGGACAGCCAATGCTGCGGTCCCCGGGGAGCAGTTGGGGTTCGGTGCCTTGTTCAAGGGTGACACAGTCGTGGTATTGAAGGTTGAGAGAGTGCTGGATATTCACTCCCCCCAACTACAATCCCTGCTAGACCTGAGACTCGAACCCGCGATATTTGGGTTACAAGTCCGACTGCCCCAATATGCTGTTTTTATGTACATAATCAACGTCTTTAAATCAGTAGTTGTATATTTATCTACTATTTTTAAATTCAATTATGTCATTCGCTATGGGACTGTTTGTAGTTCTTTCTCTCATTAAAGCCATTAAATACATAGTCTTGTATCTCTGTCTTTTTATTTGAGTTTAAAATACTTTTTTTGCTTCAAAACAAAGTTTAGAATGCTGTGAATCTCATAGCTGTTTGATTTGGTTCATTGCATGTAACTCTTTCATAAAAACTTGTGGAAAAATACTTTCAGAACTAAGGCCACAGAAAAAGTGAATGGGCATTGTTGCAATCTATGGAACAGACTTATTATGGTGCTTTGCCAGCAGAGGCAGCAGGAGAATCCATACCTACATGGCTGAAAAGGGGAGAAAAAAGTGAACAACTATATGGCATTAGGACTAGGTGGACAGGTTTGGTGATGGAGAAAGTAGTGATGCCCAAGTTGCTTTTTTTTTTTTTTTTTATTGGTAAGGGTTTTAATTGTTGTGTAGACTACTTTCTAAATTTAATTTACATAACTGAACCATGTCAATAGATGGCAGTACAGTGTCTAACACCATTGTGGTGTTGGTACTTAAAGTGCACAAAGAACGATAGTTAAGTACTAAGGCCCTGTCCCAAATGGCACGCTTCACATGCACTTGCAGTCTTTTTTTTGTATTCATCATCCTTTCCTATCAAAATACTTGCTGCGAATGCGAAAATGCAGAAAATCGAACCTGATCCAAATTTTTTGTTATGACGAACAAAAGTTTTGGAGGCAGTGTGTAAACATAATTTACACAACGCAAGGTTGTATTTATTTTTTAATGTGTGAAAATTTGAGACGGGAATTTCAGACTCAGTGTGCAAAGACCTTTACAGTGGCACCACATGCGCGTGTCCAATAATTTCACGATACCTTAGGGTGTCCCTTTCATCATTTTAGCTTTCAGAAGGGTCTTTTTTAAATTTTTGATCCTATTCCTGATCCCATTACAGTATTTTTCTTGCATTAATTTGACATCTAACAACAAATTTAAAAAATGCATAGGCCTATTTAAGCTTTTCCAACTAATTTAGAGTAAGCCAGCCAAATAGCAAATTGATAGCAACTTGATATTGATGATTAACCCAATAGTAATAATAATAATAATAATACAATTTGTCATTTAAATTCCCTCATGTTGTTTCAGTCCTGTAATGA
>SCHK01111994.1:3219-20419 GCA_004124795.1 Poropuntius huangchuchieni
TTGAACTGTTTTGTGAGTCTGTAAAAGTTCTTAATTCATCTTTAAAAAATACAAATAACATCTTGTTTGAACAAAATTGAGTTTATGCCTAAAACAAGAACAAACATTTGTCAATGGGGTATGAAAACTTGTTTTCACTTGGAATTAAGTTATTTTTCGTGAGCCCATTGGCAGACATAATCAATTTCTCATAAAGCAAGACTTCTTATTTATGTCATTCAGCTTCTCAAGTCAATTATCTTTAGACATTTGCTTTGGAAAACAAGACAAATATGCTGAAGAAGAGCATCAGTTTTTTCATTATGATTAGAAGGTACAGTAAAAGTTCATTCAATATTCTAGTGGTTGGGGGCTGACTTTTGTAGCATTGCTAATAGAAGACATTTACAATTAGAAACCATATTGACGTATTATGTTCCATTCAATTTATTCCTTAAATTTTCTTTACTTGGTCTTAAAAAGTTTTAAATTAACCTTCATAAAACCTGCAGTAACCTTGTTCTACAAAAGATTAATTTTCTTAGAATCAAAATTGCACAAGACTTTTAAAAGTTTTCAGTTTCAATATAACTGTATTTTTTTTTCTTGCTCTATTGACCAAGCTCTCTTGTTTTAAGCACAAAACTCATTTAGTAGAGTTCATGCGTGATATTTTTTATTATGTATGATGACAAGACAAAATGACTGGTTTAAAATAGGATTTTTGCCATGTGTCTGTAATGCACAGAACAATGTCTCATTATTACATGGACCTAGCTGTTTTCCTGATGTGCTTTTCTGTCTTTAGCTTGCGTCAGCTCTATTTAGTGGAAGGGATGCTTCCTCCAACATGCTGAGATGTTTATGTCAGTGCTGTGGGCCACACTTTTTACTGTTACCCAGTGAATGCTGCCCCAGATCTCTGCAGTAATTACTTTGCAGTAGGTGCTTTAGCTCACAATAAGAGAGCGAAAACTTAACAAGACGGAATCTTACAATAGAGGCATGGGAGCGATAACGAGATAGGAAAAACCTGTCCAGATTCAGCCTCCGACGCCAAACAAAGAAGGTTTCCAGGATTTTTTGCTGGGTTTTTTTCCCCCCTCATGTTTGGGGGTTTTGCTCCAGGTTTTGGCAGACAGATACAGTAGACTTCGAAAGAACGGGAGATTGTTAAGATAAATAGTTGATGAATTCTGAAAATATTCATATGGGTGAAAAAATGAGAGAGAGAGGAGATGGGAAATGTTCCTTTCTTGTTAGCCGGTGAGGCCAGACTTCCTTGGCTCTGTTTCACTGAGCCTCAATTTGGCGAAAGAAGAGAGGGAGAGGAGGAGAGTTGATTGAGAGAAAATTGAGAAAGCCAGAGAGAAAATATAATGAAAATGTTCATGCTTCCTTTCATTAAGCTGTGCAGATGAATTCTACTTCAGTTAAATATTCTAATGTTTTTAGTTTAACATCTAACATCCATTTGAGCTGATGAGAGGCCGGTCTTGTCATATTTCATCTGGTGATGGGCTTTTAGTTTAGTCCACAGTTTTTCTCTCTCTTTTTGTCTGGCATATGCAACTCTCTGGCTTTTACTGCTGTTTGCTCTCACTGTACTGTATACAGTTCACAGTAAATATACCTGAACCGCAATAAACCCTGTTTGACAATCACGTTTACAGTTTGTGGGGGAGGTAGAAAAGTAATATATTGCAGACAGGAAACGGCAGTGTATTATGGCATTATTAGAATAAATTAGAGTGAGAGTAATGCATCAGCTAGAATCTGGACTCTACTTCACATTTTACAAATGCAGAAACACAATTAAAGCACTGCTCAGATGTGTGTTATTTCGTACTTCATATATCTCTTCTCTTTGTTTTTTTCTTGGTCTTCCTCATCTCCTACTTCTTCTTCCTTATCTTCTTTGCCTTCCTATTCTCCCTCTTCTCTTTTAATTTCCACATCTTTCTTGTCTGTTTGTTCTTGGCTGTTCTATGATCTAATTTCATCTTGTCTCATCTTACCTCTCACTATCCCTTCTCTCCTGTCTTCTCATCTGGTCTCACCTCTTGATCTTGTCTAGTCTGTTTGACATCTTACTCCTTCTCTCGTTTCTTTTCTTTCTCGCCTTCTGTCTTTCTGTTTGTCCTCTCTTGTCTCGTCTTTTCTCTTTATTTGTACACTCCTGTCTGGTATCTCTCCATCTGAAGTCCTGTGGCCACTTGACTGCCTTTCCCACAGAGCACAGTGGTCAGTGTCAACCAATACATGATCAATAAGGACATGTAGCTCTCTCTCCCATTTGCGCGCGCACACACACACACACACACACACAATCCTGCATCGAGCTGATGTATGTGTTTACAGCACGTGCCAGATTCCCTGAATGTTGAATATGGATATTTATTTTAGTTAAACTCTTAAGATCTGACCTTTCCTTCCTGCTCTCTTTCTCTCTCGCTCACTCTCAGGGAGTGGTCATTTACATATGGCCTAATTCTGAAGAGAAAAAAAAATAGAAATTTAATGATGTTCAATGTTCATTTATCTCTCTAGGGCTGGAAAGAAAGAGAGAAAGAGAGAGAGAAGCTTTGGCATTAATTAATGACGGTAATATTGCAAATGGGTACCAGGGTACCAGCATCATTGCAACACTTAAAACATAATAGCAATTTTTGAACTTTTTAAAGAGTGGTTTGTGCTTTAAAAACCTCGCACACTGTAGAAATAGATTTTTCTATATAAACAAAAGAGCCGGTTTTAATATAAACAAACAGAGTCGCACAGCACGCTGCGAGGACTTATAACAACACCCAGTGGTTTGTCCTAAATCTGTGCAGTGTGACGGCGGCGGTGGCTTATTTATTTCTGTGTCAGGTTTTGGAGCAGCTGTGCCGGCTGCAGGTGGAAACGCAGAATTTCGGTCCTCTAAAAGCACAAAGCATGGTCTCTGCTCACAAACGCTGGGTGACAGCATCCATACCCTCCAAAACGACATTGCGCACCCTCAGCACTCAACCAAGCCGTAGTTAGTGAATTTGAAATGCTCAAGAGGATGTGGACAGGCTCACCTGTTTCTCTGGCATTTTAGAGATGAGGATGTGCTTGACTTAACAGTTACAGTGTGGCTCACAGGAAAAGTGATTATGGTATTCACTCTAGAACGGCTCTCTATAATTCAATAGAACTGAACTGAGTAAAATGGAACTTCAAAGTGTAGGCAAGATTTTTGCTTAAAGGAAGTTTTAATGGGTTTGCACGTTATGTTCTAAAAGAGTCTTACTGTCACTCTTGGCTCCATTAAAAACATTTTCTCTTCATAAAGCATCAAATGATGAAAAGAGTAACAGCAGGAGAGAATTTAGGAGAGATTTATTTTTTTTCCTTCTAATTTTGCTTCCCTCTCTGTCTCTCTTTCAGACAGTCACAAACACCTGCTATCAAAAATGTCACACACAGACACAGACACAGACACAGATTGGCATTCTTTCTCCATCCAGCTGCCGGGACATCGCCGCCTCGTAGATTTTCCTCACTGTTGTAAACACATTAATTAAAGACGTTAATTGATTAGGAGATAAAACGGTCATTAAAAATGAACTTTGTTATCGTTCCACCCTGCTGAGTGTCCACGGAGCGACTCTCTCTCTTGTCTGATGTGGCACACGCTGGGAGTGGGTGTGTAAGAGCTTTCTACCTGCTGGGTGCTGGGATTTTCAGCTCTTTTGTTCCTCTCTTGGCCTGCACTTTTTCATAATGGACTTTCTGTGACAATTTGGTTAATTTGGTGAGTGGTGTAGCATTTGAGTAAGGTGTCAGAACATATTGTGAGAATGATGCAGTTTTCCTCTGTTCTCTGTTGGTGTAGGATGGCTATATTGTACATTACTGTAATCTATTAATATTATTATTACTATAATTATTATCACTATTTTATTTTTTACCCACCTTTCCTCTTAGAATGAAATGGGCCATTTTTTTCTTTAATACGAACATTGGCCTACAAAAGTTGGGAAGTACCCTGGGAAAAGTGAGATTTTGGACTGTATCAGCATTTTTTTTTTCTTGGCATAAATACATTTATAGCAAGTTGTAGTTATCACTGAATTAATAATGCAATAATGATTTTCTTTTTATTGCCTAATAATGGAAATATATACAGATGCACAAATTGCAACTGTGATGCAACTGAATAAAATTTGACTTTATTGATTTATTAATTTGTATATCTTTATTTTGACAATATATGCTTAACATACAATACATTTATAGCTTCACTGACTAAAATAAGATTAGCACACAACAGACCAATTAGAACACGGTTTTAGATGTTTTATAAAAACAGTTCAGTCTTTCTATGTTCAACATTTATTTTTAACTAATGAACTGTGTTTTTATTTTTTTGCTGCTTTTTTTTTTATACCCCACTTTGTCTAGATCCTTTCTAAACTTTTGGAGGGCACTGCATATGCAAATGCACACTTCATTTATGTCAAATGAGCAACATTGCTTTGTGGCACTAACTAACCATGGCTGGTTAGCTTCAATTGTTAACTCTTGCTGGTAGATGCTCTAACTGTGAATTTTTTATTTTTTATTTTTTGGCCATTAAAAAGTAACCAGACATTTCTGACATTTTTTCTACAACAAAGAAACCACCAAAATGTCATTATTTCATTAGATGTTGCAGCCTAAAAAATAATCTACACATGTACATGGACATTTCTAGCTACACAAGCGTATTCAGACATGCATTAGTTTATAATGCAGTGCAAGTACAAGTCACACAAGTATATGTTATTAGCGTAAATATCTTCTTTTACTGTTTTCTCTTTCAGGTGAACTACTGTCAAAGTAGAGCAACATTTTACTGACCAAGTTAGTTAAAGTTCATTTTGTTTAGCAGCTCACTCTATCACCTCCATAAGGTTTGTTACCGTTAGATCAGTGCAAGAGTACACGTTAAAGTCAAGTTATTTTATAATAGTTTATTATAAACAATTTATCTGTGCACAGTATATATATATTTTTTTATTTAAGTGAAAATTGCTGGGCAATAGGAATAGTTTAAATCCCTCTCTTCCAACAACCTGGCACTCTCATGAATCTATCATTCATTAGATTGCAATGCTCACTTTCCAATCAATCCAATCAATTTCTGATGGACAAAATCAAGTCCTGCTCTAAATTTTTCTCGTTCAATATGCCGTTTCACTCGATATACAGTACATCAAAATAGAGAAGCAAAGTCTGTCACAGTTTCATACCGACTTGGACTATGCTTACTCAAACCATTCATTGACCAAGCCCTCACTCACTTTCATAAAGGTTGATTTTGTAATGTTTCTGGCCTCTAAATTGCATACTTCATATACTGTAGTTTCCGCAGGTATATTAAGCTTCTCCTTTCACGCAGCCTACGAGTTTTCTGTTGAATCAAATAGAGTCTGCAGTGCAATGCCCAATCCTTAAATAACAGCCTCTGTGATAAGCCTGCTTTACACTGTGTCAGGTTCACAAAACAATCCGTGCTGAAATGTGCCACACAAACCGCTGAAGAGAGGTTCTGGGTTAAATACAACTTAAGCTCTATCAACAGCATCTGTGGCACGCTTACCACAGAAAATCATTTTGACTCATACCTCTGCTTGTAACAACAAACAAACAACAAAAATCACTAAATATTTAGCACTTAGACAACAATTCTCTCTTTTGTGATAATGATGGTTTAGGATTTTTTTTTCTTCGTCTCGCTTCCTTTCTCAGAAAATAAGAAACCAGACGCGTCTTCTCACCACGAAGATGTCCAAGCAAGCAGCTAGCCAGGGTTTAGAGGACCATGGGGAATGGGAGTCTGCGGTTACAATGACAGGGAACAGAGTCCGAAACAAGAGACGGGAGGCCCACGTGGCAGTGTGGTGGAGAGAAAAAAAAAGGTGAGTGTTTGTGTACTTTAACATCTGAAATGAATGGTTGAAGAATAGTCTGGTTAGAATGGTGTGTTAGATGTGGGTGTTCATGACAAACTGTTACAGTCTGATGAGAGGATGACAAATGTGTCAGATCTTTCTAAAGTAGGGGAAGATGCTTTTCTTAGCAAACAAAAATGGAAAGATAAAGATCTTTTCTATCTAAATTAAAACAAGGGAATACATTGTATAAAAATTATTGTATACAAATGTGTGTAGGTGTGTTTGTATGCATGTATGAATATGCTCTGTTTACAATACATTGCAACATTTTATGTAACTGTAATGGAGAATGTAGCTTTTATCATTTTTCACAGTTTACTCTGTTTCCTGGCCTAATATATGACCTATATTGTTAGATGTTATGTAAAAATGATCTCTAAGGATTTTATTAGTCGTATGGCTTGGATATAGCAGTTTGAGCTTCTCATAATGTTGTGTAATATTTTGTTCAAATGTAGTCTTTAGTTTTTTTTAGAGAACAATGTGAGCTTATTCGTGAAAAATGTATATCAGTATTTCTTTACATACAAACATACGCAAATGGGTAAATCACAATGTCCGTGGCTATTGATATGTATTATAAAACATAAGCCCTGTGCATGGATTTTTTTTTAATGGATGAAATGAGTTTGCCAGTTTGATTTTGCACCTGGGTTTATTTCTTCTGAATATGCATATTTCTCATTTTTTGTTTCAATTAAGAAATATTATGGCAAGCCTTTCACCTTACAAACATTTGGCAGCAATAAGATGATGCTGAACAGTCATAAACGACAGACCAAATATATACCATGGATTTAAATCTTAACTTTGGCTTTATTTCCGTCCTCTCTTTCCTCCCTTTTGTTCTCATACTACCAATTCCCTTTCTCATGGCGGTTTTACTTAGAGGATCTGCAATCGTAAATGGGCTCAGAGACAGAAGCAAATGAGCTCTGGTTTCAGAGCTCATTAATTTAAAATGGAATACTTTTCCTGCAAGTTGGAGTAGTTTTTCTGCAAGAAACCCACAGTGATCAGAGTAATGAGGTTTACTGGGGATTGTGGTGAGGGGTGGGGGGGGGGTTACAGTTTCCGTCAAGGCTCTTATATTAGTACAGGTGTAGCATTGTTGTTTTGCACTGCTTTGAGGGTAAAAATCATGTCCAAGAATGGTTTACCAGTACTGTGGGCGCCTCTGCCATGTTCACTTTATTTTAGGATCAAGGTATTTACTAAGCTGGCCCACGTTTGAAGACCCTTTCGATCAGAGGACATTACGCTAATGAGAGTTGACTGGAATTGTACTGCTGCTGCTGATAGGGAAAAAGGGACTATATCTGTTTTGTCCAACATTATAGCATTGCTAGATTTTCAAAGGGATAAAACCAATCAGTTAAGCAGTCCACCTGGGCAAAATTCTCAGAGGGCGGAGCTGCGAGGCTGGACAGATTTTATACCCCATATAGCACAAGAAATAAAGTGTGTTGCGCTGCTATAACTCCTGATCCTCTCTTGGATCATAAGAAGATCGCTGCTGATTACACATTATGCGGCGTAATAAAACCTCCTTTTGGCATGTTAATGCAAAATTCCTACTGAGCAAAATAAGCTATGACAGTGAGAAGGCTCAGGTATTGTGTTTTGTCTCCAGTATTCTCCTTGTTAAACACCAAGTATGAAAATGAATATAAAGAGTCATGGGAGTTCTGTTTTTTTTTTCTAGTCAAGGGCAAAAGGCTGTTGCAGGCTTGTTTTTCAGACTGCTCTTGTTGAAGGGAAGCATCAGCCAGGCTTGTACTGGAAGATATAGTGATGCGGGTCGTAGTTAGGGCACGCTTCACCCACGTTAGAGACATTGATAGGCCAACAACATTTTTCTTTAATTTGAAATGCGAGACTAGTCGGGAGAAGCAGATGCTGCGCCTGAAGAATAATGAAGGCATTGTCATCTCCATCTGCTATGCACAAGCTCACTGTTGAATATTATTCTGACCTGTATACCGTTGATGAATCAGACTCGCTGTACAGAGCTGAACTGTTCCAGAACCTCTCAAAGCGAACTGCTGGAAAACATCGCTGAAGTTATACTACACAAAGCAACCATAGACTGTTTGCAGCCAGCCTAAGGACTATGGCTTTGCCTTTGAATGAACATTAGGAATATTTCCTAAGCGTAATCAGAAATGACTATTTTGAATATCTTGTTCTGTGTAGGCCTGGTCTAGCCCAGAGTAAAAAAAAAAAAGACTTCTATCTAAACAAAGATCTTGTAGTGCAGACACACTGGAGACTGGTAGCATTGCTGTTCGTTGGGTACAAGATCCTTTACCAAGATCCCAGTAGTCTCAGACGGCACATCTGCAGAACGGGCGCTAACTGTCTGATGCATATTGCACACAACCTGGAAAAGGCTTTATTGATCTAGTAAGATCTAATCTGATTGGCTGGTTTTATGCAGTTTCTGAGAGCAAGGGTAGGTATTTTTATCAGTTTATCTGGAAATACAAAGGTACATGTCTGATGCAGTGAGTGCTTTTAAGTGTCGACCAATCACTGGATTTGCCATACAGTAGTTTGTAAGGTTATTTATTCATTAATTAGTTAATTATACAATTTTTTTTAGATTACTGTTCCATTATTTAAATTACATTTTTCCCTGTGCCATGGCAGGACTATACACCTCCAATAATGCCAGTCATCAATGGCCCATAAGAGCAAAATGAATTATAACTGATTGCTTTGCATAGCTATTCCTGCCTAAGAGTGTGGATCTTTACCAGAGTAAGCTGCAGTATGGAACTCTGGTCAAAGGTCTGGCTGTGCTGGATTAGGGTCTTAATAGATTATTTATTTAATAGATTAAATAAGTAAATATGCACATAAAAGCTAAGCCTTTGAAAAAACCTAATTGGACCGTGTTTTTCCTTAATGCTCTCTGTTCTGAATTGTAAATTATTCCATATTGAATTGGTTTGACAAGAAAACATTCTCTGCATAGGGCAGGGCTCAAAATTAAGCCTGTTTTCTGCTGGCCCAATAATTAGCTAGTTAGTTAGTTAGTTAGTTTGTTTTTGCTTCACTATAAAATGTGTTATTTTTAGCAATGTGTTGTGTACTTAATATGAAGATATTTAAAGGATTAGTTCACTTCCAGAATAAAAATCACGCATGACCTTTCCAATGGGACTTTGTAATGTGTCATGGATGTGTATCGCAGAGCTAGTGCAAGCCACACATTTGTGGTTAAAACGTATATAAAGTGTATATTATATAAGTATACATTTTTTATCCAAAACTACAGACTTAATTACAGATTGAATGCAACTCCATACAAAGACATATGTCGCAAAACACTACTAATTGGTTAGTTTTTTTTTTTCTTTTTTTTTTTTNACAAAACACTACTAATTGGTTAGTTGTTGTTTTTTTTATTAAACACTCTAATAATAATCATTTGGTAACATGTTGTCAGTGTTAATTCTGATGAATGTTATATTTTACAATGCAGCACTGACCATAAAGAGCAAGAGACACAAAACACATTTACACTGATCCTGGGCCTGTGTGGTGTCCATGCATTTATAGGTTGGGGAAGGGTTTCATCTCATGGGTCAGGCCTCACTAAAGTGCCACTTTTTATGAATATGAAGGGTTGGTATATTATTATTATAGCCAGGCTCAATATATTATAGTCATCTTTATGGACAGCATGGAGACAGATGAATGATACATTGTCTGGTTTACCACCGACATTTTGTGACAGAGATATCAGAGCGAGCTCGCAGATAGCAGACAATTTTTTTCTCCTGTGCTAAGAAGAGCCACTTGGATCACACGTTGCTTTGGACAGGATGGNTGCAGATAGCAGACGATTTTTTTCTCCTGTGCTTAGAAGAGCCACTTGGATCACACGTTGCTTTGGACAGGATGGGCTAATCACTTTCTTGAAATGTTGTGGTGTTTTGAATAAAGAAAACAGCATTTGTTTATCTCTGTACAAGTACATCTACACTCTTTAGGAAAGTTCCAAGCATAAGGGATAGACCTAAAAAAACAAAACAAAACAGGCTTATGATCTCCTGTGGTGGATTACAATGACACGCATATAAAGATATAAAAGGAAACAGGAGCACATAGAACCAGTGTTCTCTGTAAAAGAAGGAAGTCCAAGCAGTAGTTTTCTGTCTATTTTTGAATGTGGCAGACTACAGCCCATGCTTCAGTTGTTAAATGCGTGGTGTGAATTGGGACTGTGTGATGTTTTTACATTAGTGTGATTTATTTATGGGCCCAAATACAAGTTCATTAGAAATAAAATAGATGTACTGCTTAAAAGTTTCTGTATGGGCAAGCAAAGTTGGCTGTAAGGCTGTCGAGAAAAGTAAAGATCGATGGCTGGTCTGTTGAGGCCACAGTGACTCTGAGGGAACTGATATCTTCTTTCCTAGACTAATGGGTTTGAATGCTGTTTGAATAAATATGAACGATGTGTGTCTCTATTTCATTTCTTAGCGTTTTATTGGAGTTCATTCCAGACGTAGGCAGATAAGGAAGCATCTGGTGCAGAATCATGCATCTTACTGTTCGTTATTGGCAGGAGATGAACATGACATTTTCACACCAGTGCCCTTTAGAAGGAATATAACACAGGCACAAGAGCAAACCTAGAAATATTGAGCTCCCACATGTGTAACTCTCTTTTCTTTATTACAGTAATGAACACTAAAATATAGAAGCCTGTTTCCGCCATGGATTAAAAAAAGAAAAAAGAAAAGCTATAATGCAATTTTTTATCTCACAATTCAGACTTTCAGACTATGCAGGTCAAAACTGCAAGATAAAAACTTAAAATAAAGAGGTTTTTTTTATTTGCAGTTCTGTGTTTATATCACGCATTTCTGACTTGTGAAGCCTGAATTGTGAGATAAAAAGTTGCAATTGCCTTTTAAATTTTTTATTCTGTGGTGGAAACAGGCTTTGATACTTTGTTGTTCATTACTGTTTTTATATTGAAATATTAACTTTTTTTGTCAGAATTCTGAGCTTACATCTAGAAAAATTTGTTTATTGTTTCTGCCACAGAATAAAAAAAAAGTTTTAAAAAAGTTTTAAACTCGCAGTTTACACTTTTTCCTCTGAATTCTGAGTGTATATCTCGCAATTGTGACTTTTTCTCAGAATTGCAAGAAAAAAAATCTGAATTGTGAAGTATAAACTCCAAATTGTGGGGAAAAATCTCCAAGAAACAGTTTATTTTTTTTTTTATACCAAAAATTTTCAGCATTCACTGGAATGAGACTGATAACCGGTCGATACTGATCATCTGAGGTTATGGCCAATAATAAAATTCAATGCTAATTTGNTCAAATTGTGGGGAAAAATCTCCAAGAAAAACAGTTTTTTTTTTAATACCAAAAATTTTCAGCATTCACTGGAATGAGATAACCGGCCGATACTGATAATCTGAGGTTATGGCCAATAATAAAATTCAATGCTAATTTGTTTAAGTTAAAAATATACATTTTACCTGATTTGCTAAAGATTCCATTTAATAGTGTTATTAAATTTGTGTTTTTAAAACTGTACTTTAAGTGAGCATTATGTCTAAATCTATAGGACTGCTTTATCTGAACGTAATGTAGAAATGGGGGAAAAGTGCATGCACAAATAAATATTTAATATCAGCTGTGGCAAGTCGCATCTCAGAGAACAGTTTAGAAGTTTAACATGACCGAGATATTAAAAAAGTGCTCGAATTTCGTTTTCTCTGCTGCTCGAGGGTTATATATCTTCAGCTTTGGATTAACACAACCTTTTTAAATGGCGCAGTTTTGATTATGCAGAAATGAAAATGCTAATTTTGTTAGCCATAGCAACAGTGAAATCTCCAATCTTTTGATTAGCATAGAAAGAAAAGACAAGCTCAAGGAGAAACACACCGTTCCTATGATTTAAAAACCATAACATCTTTACGCGAGAAGAAATGTGTTTTGAAGCAAAGGATTGTTTGACAGCAGGTGATAAGAATGATTCTTGCCACATTGTACAGGAAGAAAGTGGTTTAATGGGATGGCAAACACTGGGAACATTGAGCCTCACAATTTATTAATGAGATCCTACATGACAGAACCATCATTATAATCAAGATGAAGGCCATGACAGGGCTAAAGGCAGGAGGAACACCAACTTCTCTGAAAAGACGTCGTCCAGACGCGCACACAGTCAAAAACAGGCCAACCAGTTCTGATAAGAGAGCTAATTATGTGTCGGGGACAGTAATGACCACTTGGCCCATTCATCTCTGTCTGTCTTTTGCTTGTCCCCTTTCTTTCGCACTTTTGCTCATATGCTGCAATATTTTTAGATCATGCCACTTTATACGGTTATTATTAACACATAAACTATCATTTTTCTCAAAATGCACTCTAAGATTTCTGCAGTGATTAAAACACTTCTCCCAGGATACCACCTAAGTAATTTCTATCAGCAATTATCATTAGAAATCAGCAGTGAGCACGATGCATTTATATGTTTGTGAAATGCCTGGTGTTGTGTTTTTTATTTAAACATACATGCATCAGAGACAATAAAAACACCTGGTTCAGATAAATGATTTTTAATTTAAGAATAGAATAGCACTTAATGGAAGTTTTTTAAATGTTTAAAGCTTCTTTAAAAACAAATTATAGTTGCTGGAAAGAAGTATGTGGATTAAAACATGCTGTGAATTAGTCGTTAAATTTGATCTGATCACAACAGTGGACAACAACTGCTTACATTTTCTTGTTTTACTGAACATACCATGTAACTTGTCACAGTGGATAGTGGAAAACGTAAGTGAACCCTGGGTATAATAATAACTGGTTGACCCTCCTTTGGCAGCAGTAACCTCCACAAACCGTTTCCTGTAACTGTGGATTAGACCATAAGGAATTTTGCACCTTTCCTTTTTATAATACTCTTTCTTGGAGGTCACACCAAAGCATCTCAATCAGGTGGAGGTCAGAGCTTCGACTGGGCACTTTTTGTTGAAGTCGTTCTATTGCTGATTTACTCCTGTGCTGTGAGTGTTTGTCCCATTGCATCACCAAACATCTGTTGAGCTTCAATTGGTGGACAGATGGCCTTACGTTCTCCTGCAAAATGCCCAGATAAACATGGGAATTCATTTTTCTGTCGATGATAGCAAGATGTCATGGTCCTGACACTGCAAATCACCTCCATGATGGCCTCTCCAGAGATAGTAAAGTTTGAATGTTGATATTTTGTGCCTTTTTACTCCTCTCTCTCTCTATATATAGCAGTTTTTCCTCCTAAACAACTAAACTGTTCATCTGTCCACATAATGCTTTGGCAATAGTGCTTTGGGACATCTAGACGCTATTTTGCTAACTTCAGACATGCAGCAGGGTTTTTTTTTTTCTTTTCGGACAATATTTGCTCCATGAACTGTTCTTGTTTACATTGTTTTGCATTTTGTAGACTCGTCAACAGAGATGTTAGAATGTAGCCTACTAGAGATTTCTAGAAGTCTTTGACTGACATTTAAAGATTCTTCCTAACACGATTGAGCATTCTGCACTGTGCTTTTTGCAAGACGCCCACTCCTAGGGAGAGTCGCAACAGCACTGAACTTCATCCTTTTTATAGACCGTTTGTCTTAGCATAGACTGAACATCAAGTCTTTTAGAGATGCTTTTTAAACCTTTAGCACTCAGAATTGGATTTATTTTAACTAAAATAAACAAGTAAATAGTAAATAATAAAATAAGAACAAATAAATTATTGAGAACCAATAGCACAAACAAAAACAATGAAGTACAAATTAAATTAGGTCTAACTATAGTACAGATAGATACTGAATTACAACAGAAACTGAATAATCTATTCAACTGTAAAATAACACTGGATAGTCTTCACTGTATGAACAGACAGTAATGACAGACAGCAGCTGGTTTATTTAGGCTGCTGTCTCTTGAAAACCTCATGTACAGATCATTCTTTTTAGGATCGCTTGTCCTCATTTAAAAAAAATTAGGAGCAACTTCTGATCAGTAATCGAAAATTCTGATCAAAAATTTGCCTTCCTAATACAAGGTGATATTTGACTTCTTAAAGTGATTTAAAACAGCTTTTTCTTTTTACCTTTCTAATAATAGCATTTTTCTATTTTTTTATTAAAAATATGTCATCTTCTATGTCAAGTTGAAAAAATTATATTTATAAGCTTTTTAACATTTATAATTAAAACAATATAATAAAAATTAGAATAAGACAAATAAGTTCAGTGAGACATTTTGGAGATTTCAGTATTCCCCCATTCATTTAGATGAGACTTGGTCTTGTTTGAGCTGCCCGGAGGTGTTGCAAATATGGTGGCCAAGTGAACGGATATTCCTTGAAAGGGACTTTGATAAATATATACTGTATACGTTACAAATGAAACTAAAACCGCCAGCAGGTGGTGGTAAGTCACTGAATCATTCATTCAATTGATTTGTTCAAACGGCTGATTCATTCGGGAATGAAGCAAGTGACTGTCTTTATGAGTGGGTAATCATGAGTCACCGACTCACTAGATTCGTTTAAAAACACACTTTCATTCATGAATGAAACACTGCTCTGTTTGCTTGGAGATGTGCAGCTGCTCAGCTGTGACTTTGTTTGGAAGCAATAGTGTTATAGTCAGACAATGTAAGTAACTTAATGTTGACTTTTTTGTGAATTGAACCATTGTATTAAATCATTATCACATTTGCAAACTCTGTTAATTATGAAAATCTGTCACTCTCAATTTATCGCAATCTGTAGGCGTACAGAAAATGGTCTGTAAGAGAGTGCGCGAGTGAGTTCTCTTTCACTTTAAATAAGCTAGACTCAAAAAATTATACTGTCGTGGCAATTTTTAATCGACTCTCATCAAGCAGAGACAAATTCACTCATAGTTGTATTTTAAAGGTTTATTCTTTGCAAAGAGGTCAACAGCCATACAGAACACAGAAGTTGCTGCAGAGTGCGACCAGGAGGGAGGGCGCTCCTCCGCTTTATATCTCTGGCCCACTCAAGGTTACAAACTCATAACAGCTGTACTTTTCCATTCATGGCATCTTCTGAAGCATAGTCTACCTATATTTAAGCCTTTTGCGACCCCTAGGTCACAGCTACTCCCTATCTGGGCCTGAGGACCCCTCTCTGTCTGTTTACGCAGCAGTTTCACATTAAGCATATACCATATAAGCATGCAAAAATCACTCATTATGAATTTTTCTTCCACAATACATTTTGTCATCTATCATGGCGTTATAAGCACGGAACCTGCGTGAATGAGTAGAATAAATATTAATAATCCCACGCCGAAATTCAAGTTCTGCTCTGTGTTCTCTGCTAATTACCCAACTGTGAATGATGCGAACGGCGTCACTATGATGCCACGGAGAAGCTGCAGCCGTGGCAGGGATGATTTTTGGTGTGTCGGCCCATCACGGTAGAATGAATGTAGCGGAAACACTTGTAACACTTTAATAAATATACTCGTTCAAATATAGTGGAAAAAAGGCTCACTTTTTGTCCACCCGCCCAACATATTTTTATCTGGTCCAACCTGATCAAAAGAAACCCAGTTAGGTGGGTACCCGCCCAATCTGGCAACGCTGTAAGTGACTGAACAGCAGTGGGTGGGGCCTATGGTACTGTATGATGATGATCCCTTGCTCTGGAGGTGGACATGTGCAAATGTTTTTGATTCATAAAATCCCCAATATATATATAAAAAAGCCATTTTTGATTAAATAAATAATTTATTTATAATGTGGAGTTTTTTTCCTCCACAAAAGATCAAGGAAAATTTGATCAAATTTACCTTTAAAATGCTGGCCAATATTAGTGGATCTCTGTTTGAGATGTTTCATATTCAGGCTGTACAATATTTTATTTATTTATTGTATGGGGGCAGGGTGACTAACATCTTCAGTCTTGTCTCATTGATTGGACTCAGGTTAGCTGACTCCTGACACCAATTAGCTTTTGGACAAGTCATTAGCCAAGAGGTTCTCCTCTCCTTTTCTGACCTGCACTCTGAATGTTTACATGGTGTGTTTAGTGAAGACATGAAAGTGTATAATTTGTCCATTGTTTTGTTTAAGATCAGATTACATTTCATTAAAAAATCAGTAGAAATCTAAGGATTTATATACTTTTTTAGTGCAACGGCCCGATTTACTTGTATGTCTGTAAAAATTGGTATATCTGCTCTACCCTAAACCACACATCAAACAGAATTGGTCAATTCTACAGTAAGTATGATCCATGACACATTTCCAGAATAATGAATGATTCTGCCCTGGAGATGTGACTGTGTCTGTTTTAATAAGAGCTTGAACTTATACCTCATCCATTGGTGCTGATTCTGTGGGATCATAGTAGCGCATACACTGCTTTTTGGATGCATTAATAAAAGTCATAAGTCAAAGTATTCCAAAAGTACAGAATTTGTTTTATCCACTGCAATATATGGGCAGATAATTACCTCATTGATCTTCAACAAGAACAAATGTTCATCCTAGCCAAAGTTCTTGGGAAGGCAGAGACTGTCACTGTCTATAACAGTGTGTGACTGTTAACAGTTGCTGAGCAGACAGTAATCAGAAAACCTTGACCTGGCTGTACAGATCAATCAACCCTCCCACATAATAGAAGCTCTATAGTCAAACTCTGTAGTTTGTCTAGACTGTTTGTGTCCTTGGTTTCTGCCGCTTTACCACTGAATGCAGCCCTGTCCATGGCTGCAGTGTATTGGAGAGATGCTGAAAGTATTTTATAATCAAGCCAGAGTAAAGCCAATGACCTCCATTTCTTCAAGTGCTCAAGATTGCCTTTCTTTTTGCAGTCACTGTTTGAGTGCAGCTGTTGTGTGGCACTTCTTGTTGTGTGGCCTGTCTGTCAGAATTTGAATGTGGTCTCACAAAGACAAAATATTTTAAATATTTTAATTTTTAAGTTTTTTTTTTTTTTTTTGTGAACATGATTACTGCCTCGGCATTGACTGTAAATTACAGCAATGTCACAAGGACATGATACAAATTCAAAGAGTTAACCAAACTTGAACTTTGCAATGCAGCAAAATTAGCACAAGCTTGTGTTTCCTGTCTCGCATTCACATGCGCATGAATTAAAGTCAATGGAATGAAAAGTGTAGTGTGAGTGGTTCTTTACCAGTAGCTACCATGAACTGACTTTATTAAAGGGGTGGTTTACTGCGATTCCACTTTTTTAAC
>SCHK01111995.1:0-10368 GCA_004124795.1 Poropuntius huangchuchieni
GGCAAAATTTTCATTTTGGGGTGGAGTATCCCTTTAAGGCACCTTTACATTTTAAAAATAATTTCAAACATCAGTTTTCAATGTTTTATGTTTAAAATATCAAAACATTATTTATGCATTTGTAACTGCAGGTTTAAGTATTCCATGTCCCTCAGAGCTGTATTACACATTAATACATCTTCATTAATGCATCTAAATGCCACTTCTATTATTAATTTCCATCACTGCTGTAAACTGACCACACAGAATATGAAGAATATCAAAACATTCAGGAGTCAGCTGTCAGCACAATTAGAGATAAGATATCAGCACAATAACACACTCAGCAAAATATTGTCTAATTATCGTTATCGATAAAATCCCAGGAAATTTAGATTTTTTTTTGTCAATATCGCACGCCTCTAATTTATTTAATTGATATAATAATTTATTGATGATAATTGTTTAAATATAATAAATACTTTTCTTAGAAATGGTTTAAAGCCTGAAATGTAAAGTTTATCAATTTAATAAAACTTTTTGTTGTTGTGAAAACTTAATCTTAATTGTAAATTATGCTTTGTACAGTAATTTTACTGTTTAATATGGTACTATAGACATTGCCCTACTCCGCTCATAATTTTGTTTGTGCAGGTATTAAAAAGGTCTTAAATTTGAGCTTAAAAAACCCTGATTAATGTCTTGTAAAAAAAAAAAAAAAAATTATGTTTGTCATAAATTCATCAAGACGTTTTTAACTTCAAACTTGCTTCTGGGATTACTCTATCCATAATCAATGCTGGGTAGATTACTTACTAACTTCATCACATTGATTTAAATAGGATAATCTTGTACCATACCATCTTGTACTAAATATATATATGTTCATCAATAGTTGATGCAGAGTTAAAATGTTGAGAAAGCACTTCTTAAAATTGAAATGATTTGTGTGAATTGTGTAAATATTATGTAATAATATAAAGAAGTAACAAGGCTGATTCAGAATATTTTAAAATGTAATCTAATTACAAGTACTTTATCCAGATTACATGCAATCAGTTACTACCCAGCATTGTCCATAATATTGCTTTCTAGAGTGAAAAATTGGTCTCGTCTGAATCATAAGAGAAATATGCACAGAACAAGCACCATTTATAAGTGAAAACAATTGTAGAAAAATATGTCTGTGGTTTTTGGCAGGACAACAGGGCATGGACTTTTTCACTGGAGGAAGCTGGCATTTTGACCTGAAGTTATTACAAACATGCAGCTTTTTGCTTCACAAGAGATTAATTGATGGACTGGAGTCATGTGATTACTTGTGAATTATTGTGATGGTGGTACTTACACACTGCAGAGGATTCATTGGTGAGCAAGTGATTTTCATTTTTGGATTTATAATATAAAGCTGCTGCTTCAAAAGAAGAAATATAATGTGTGTCCATCACAGGCAATATCTCAAACACAGCTAATATTATAACCCTCAGGCCTCAAGATACCTGATGCCATTTTAACTTTACCTGCAATGCACAAAAAAAAAAAAAAAAAAAAAATTAGTGCGAACTACTAAGGATTGTCCATGTGAATCGTGCTGTGGTTTGGAGCAGCTGGCCCTTCACTTCACCGGCTATTGTTAGACCTAAATATTAGCCTTGGGATTCCTTTCATGCCATACATGAAGTGGTGGCCTTTCTACCAAAATAACCCTTTGTGAGCAAGTACATAATACAAATCAATCAAAACCATTTTTTCTTCACTGTCATAAAAATAGAATGGAGAAAAATAAGTGTAGTTAAGTTCTTGAAAGTAGTAAACGAGTTTATTTTGCTACATTGTTGTGACATGAATTATGAATGCATATTTTAAATTCTAACAACTATGCAAATACAAATATAAAGAAAGAGAAATAGACACGCATGCACAAACATGTGTGTTTTTAAATTAATTTATAGATATAAAGATAGATACACACATACACGGTTGTGCATGTATTTCCCTTCTCTCTTTATATTTGTATCTGCATAGTATATAGTTGAATAAAATTTGCAACGTTATACACAATGTAGTAAGACATACCACTTTTATTAAATGCACAGTATTACAAGGAACATTTCCACTGACTGCAGAGAAGCTTCTCACAGGATGCACAAGCATAGAGTACTGACACCTAAAGCCGTGAGAGATTGAGTCTGCCGGGAGCACACACACACACACACACACACACACACGCACACGAAAATTCACTCACAACCAGTGATCCAGCTAAACAAATAAAAGAAATGGGAACAAATGTCTAATTCCAGTTGCCTAAATGGGTGCATTTCACAAAGAAATGTCCAGGATACATTTTATCCCAATATTAAAAAAAGCTTAATTGACCTTAAATAGGCTTATCTTTTCATGTATTGTTTCACTTTTGGGCTGACCGGGACATTTCTCGACACTTTAATTGAGATTGACCCGATGAAGCATAAAATCTTGGCTTACAAAATAATGCATAAACAGTGTTCCAGTACTCAGTCACAGTTCTTCATTCATATACAATGTTAAGAGCTTTTCAGAAATCAAATGAGGATGGGGGTTCTCTTGGCTCTTTCCCCCATGGACGTGAATCAACCCTCAATTTAAAAAAAAAAAGAAAAAAAAAGGGTGCAGTAAGCGTCGGTAACATCAAGTTGTTTACTACACAGGGGAAAAGGCAAGTTGATCAATTACAGATATATAAAAAAATCAAATCGTACTTTTATTATGAACAACCACAGGATAAAGAAATTATACACTGTCACGCAAAATAAACTGTATTTACACTCACATATTGCCGGAGGCCCATTAGACATGTTTTTCTTCCCTTTACAATGTCACACATTTGACATGATGCCTGTTTGAAACAGAATATATAGAGAGAACATACTATTTATATAGACATCTATTAGAACTGTACAGAATGGATTATAAAGTACAGGCTGGCTATTAGAACACACAGAAATCTGTATAGCAAAAAAAAAAAAAAGAAGAAAATGCCATGTTTGTTCAATAAAGTTTTTTCACATAGTCAGTCTGCCACAACACAAGAAAAATTGTTTAGCGTAACTGACTGAATACATTTCTTCGATATCTGTAACATTAGCAAATAATCAGATTCAAAGTAAATAACCTCTTTCAGTGCATTTTCTTTTTCCCTCTTTTTTTATTTATTTATTTTTTTTTGCAGTGCTTACAATTGTAGGGTGAAAACTACAAAAATATGAGCAGTACATCTATAAAGAAAGTGCAAAGCTCTAAGAGGTCATAAGTCACTGCTCAAAAAGATCATGACCATAATGACCGACACTTGACTCGATTGGACGCTGTTCAACAACTCATGATGTCGGGTAAAGTCGGCTGTTAAAAGTAGGTCCTGCCAATGTATTGTTTGGAAAGAATTTGACATCAGTGTACAAAGAATGATTGATCCTGCTCACGTATATTTACAGTCTAATTGCATATATACAGACGCTTTCAAAGCAACACATCTCTGGTACTTCACACCCCGAAGAATCAGTCAGTCGGTGCAAAATGTGTTGCTGGGGGTCCACGAGGAGCCCTGTCGATCGGAATTGAGAAAAAAAACATTTACTCCAGCAGAGGAGGACAACTCGAATACTGTAGCCCTGGAGTTAGTCAACAGCAATGATAGTCAGGTTGACGAGATTTCGTTTTGACCGGTCTGGTTTTACAGATACAACTGAATTGAATATGTACTATTGTGTGTAATATTCAAGAAAGCCCTAAGTATGAACAACAGTAGTTGTGATGCTTGGCTAGCAAACAACACTATGGAAATTATTACAGTTGATTCAGAAAGTATTCAGATTCCTTAATTTTTCCATGTCAAGCTACAGTCACACACAAAAGGTCCATTGTACGAAAGGTACGAAGCACATTAGAACCCTTTCAAACCAAGCCCTTGCGCTTTCATAACAACATGGCTGTTTAGAATTATGAAATTGAAGACTAATTAATTGATCAACAGCTGATTTGCTTACTTTTTTTTGTATATCCGTAGACAACATGCTAGTTGGCCATTGAATGCAGTCTTTGTAATGTGTTCAAACGCAATCGGCAACAACAAGCGTCACTTTCGTCCACTAGTTCTTTTAGTGTGTAAATCATGGCCCATAATGAAGCAAAAACCAAATTTGTGGACAGAAATAACACATCGACTTAATTATTCACGTTCTTTAAGTCACGTCAGACAGGACAACCAAGAAAATTCCCATATCAGGTCACAAAGCTTGCCCCACTGTATCCAAAAAGACTTGAGGAAGTAATTGCTGTCAAAGGTGCTTTTAACTAAGTACTGAGTTAAGGGTCTGAATACTTAAGTGATTGAAATATTTGTTTTTTCTTTTAATAAATTTGCAGTTTTCGCAGATTTGTTTTTGCTTTGTCATCATGGTGTAAGGAGAGTAGACTGATGTGGGAAAAAAAAAACATTTTAGCATAGGGCTACAACATAAAATGTGACAAAAATGAAGGAATGTGAATACTGTCTGAATGCACTGTATAGTGTAATGACAATTTTAGTTGTCATTCAGTCCTTTGTAGACTATTTAAACCATGTCAGTCGTCCTCCTCTGGTAACTTGTTTGGTGGGGTTGAAACACACAGGTTGAATCTGGACGGTCCCTTCATAGGGTCTTCCTGTCGTGACCTCAGGGACAGTCTCACATTCTCACATGAACATTCACTTCACAGTGCCCACCAAGCCCATCGCTTTGAAACGGCCCACAATACATCGAAAACAAATCGATCATAGATTATCACATACACATATTATTTAGCAGTTATTTCGCAGTTGATACATAAACAGATAATAATGAATAATCCGAGAGCAATCAACTCCAGCTGATCAGGCAGGTCTGTTGTGTTATGAACAACATCTATGGATATACTCCTCAGGAACAGGTCTGAAAGAAATCTTCAGTCTTCGCAAAGGCAAAGTCCATCAAATCGCAACATGATGACGATTAAGGGTGCCTACACACTAGTTCACGCTACGTCGGAGAATGCTGAGAATTTGTTGATTTTGATGCTCCGTTATGTGACCAAAAGTGGAGGGAATTTGTACTTTGGCTGTAACGCACTGTCACAGGGATCTGTGCACTACTGAGAATCCCAGGGAGGCGGGTCCAATTGTGCTTTCAGAAATCCAATTGGCTGTATTTCTGCTTTATTTCAAACAGCCCTGGCTCTTTCCATCCATCTATAATCCAAAACCGCTTGTCTGATGTAGGGTCTTAGGGATGCTGGAACTTATCCCAGCCTCTAGGGCCAAAGGCAGGGAAATATCCAGGAAGAATGGCTCTTTCCACACCCTCAAAAACACAATCTTGAAGATTTCCATCCATCAAGCGTTCCGTCAAAACATTTTCTAGTGTGTAAGCACCCTAATGTAAAAAAAAAACAAAAATGAGACTGTTACTATTGACCAAAGAACAGCATCTTTCCATTGTTCTTCGAACCTCAGTTAGATAGACAAGTGCCCTTTGAATCAGAACTAAGTGCCATTGCTGGTGACTTTGCCTCTGTGCTCTCTCTCCAAACACTTTGTGTCCAACCTCAAGCCTCTTCCGAAGAAAAAAACAAAACAAAACAAAAAAAAAACTAGAGGCGTCTTTGTCGCTGTGCTTCTACTACGAAGTTCACGCTGAGTAAGATGGGGCGCACCGACATGTCCAAAAACGCCTTTCATCGACCTCAGCATTATAGACATCAAAACTTGGCACAGAAAATCTAAAATTATATCAGATGTGTTAAAAAAAACTTAAAATGAAATATGAATCTGGCAGTTCCATGATTGTTACTCGGTAAGTTTGCGTTATGAATAGTATTGCGATCTGCGTAAAGTCTGCCAGAATGACGCCAGGGCGTTGACAGCGTTGTGCTAATGACTGGGTCCTCATCAAGTCCGAATTTTGTCCATCTCGATAAACAAATGTTAAGAGAAAAACAAATATAAACTTTCCTAAACCAAATTACCTTTTTTTTTTAAAAAAAAGGTCGTTAAACAAAAGGTCTGCATTGTCTCTGACGCATATTTACAACAATCGGATGATTCTGTTTGTAGACCATTAGGGGTTTTTAGAAAACATAATGATGCACGATAGATGGACATGTCCAGATGTGGAAAAACTCAAAGCAATGCACACAGTCAACTTTAAGGCCTTTTAGTCTATGTGGTGAGAGTGCTGAAGCACAAGCTATTTTTATGAACACACACACAGACGCACGCACATTTATATTCAATCACTCATCCTAATCGAAACCATCCCTTACTCCTTTTATACCGCACATTCACACACGCTTTTTCTTACTAACAATTACACACCCATACTGGCAAACGGATCAGCCCAGGATGTCCAAGTAAACAGGCGAGGCCTTGGCCAGGCTCTGGAGCAGGTTGTGGATTTCTTTGATGTTGAGTCTCATGTAGGGCTCCCTCTGCCAGCAGCCCAGCATCAGGTCATACACCTCTTTGGGGCAAGTACGAGGTCTCTGCAACACCCGGCCCTGTGTGATACACTCGATCACCTGCAGGAGGCAGCAGAAACATGGTCCAGAGTGACAACTGAACACAGGCTCCTCTAAGGGTGCATCAGTCTGCCTAGAAACAGTCATTTTTACAAGGTACTGGGTTGATACAGTGAGTGCTTTTGAGGAAGAACTAATCACTCGGTGAATAATTAGTATTACTTAAGGACTTCCATTCCTACTTGTGAGATACACGTTAGGTATGACTGATGTCTCTTACCTCGTTGTTTGAAAGCTGGTACCAGGGTTGCTTGCCATATGTGAATATTTCCCAAAGGACCACACCCAAACTCCACACGTCACTCTCTGTGGTGAATCTCCTGTACATGATGCTCTCTGGGGGCATCCAGCGGATGGGCAGCATGGTGTGACCACCCACCTGAGATAAGAGATAACAGATTAACAGTGACTGGTAGAAGCACATGCACTTATTAAATCCATCTCTTATTGTTTCTCTATAATAAGCAAAGTAAACTAAATACTTTTTAGGGATGGGCAATATATCAGCACTATGTTATCTGCCAATATTAGATTTTGCTTTAAGTGTACCTGTATTTTGTTGATGTTTCATATTTCATTGTGCCTATTTATACATTTAAATCACTTCTGCCATTCTCTAACCCTCAATATTCAGTTTTAAAAACAAAAACATATTTAGTAACATTGTTAAATATAATCTTTAACAAATTTCAAAATTAATATGTATTTTTCATACTGTACATCACCATACCAAAGGACATTAAACTTCTCAGACGTTCCAAGACCCTACAAATGCAGATTTCAACATGTTTAATAGGTGAAAACCTGCACTGATGAATGGCAACAGACATGACTAACAATAAACGCGTCTGTCGGTACAGTGTGAATTGGCCTAAACAATCCACAATTTTTCACAAAAATATTAAGCAGCACCAGTGGGACTTGGCATATTAAAATGATTTCTGAAGGACAATGTAACGCTAAAGGCTGGAGTAATGGTTGCTGAAATTCTGCTTTGCTATAACAGGAATAAATTACATTTTAAAATATATCAAAATAGTAAACAGTTGTAATGATATTTCTCAATATTACTGTTTTGCTGTATTTTTGATCAAATAAATGCAGCCTTGGTGAGCATGAAAACTTCTTTCAAAAACATTTTGAACAGAATTGTACATACTATGTACTTACTAGAGGAATTACAACAACAGGGCAATAATGAGGTTACGACTCTTAAACCAATCTGTTATCCCAAGTAGTTACTTAGTCAATACACATACTATAAAATAAAGTGCAACCACAATATTTGCTAAAAAATAAAAATTGTGGAATGTAAATCCTCTTGTGTTGTTTCAAACTGAGTTGTGTCCTAAATACCAAGTCTTCTGAAGCCAAAGAATAGCTTTGCGAGGAACAGAAGGAATTCATTGTTAATCTTCCTCTCTATCTCAGCTCTCAAGTGCCAGATGCCATTGGTTCTTGCAGCAGGACTGAATGTGCAAAAGTGTAAATGAGATTGAAAAGGGGATAATTTTCTATAATTCTTGGTGTAATTCATTCTTACGCAAAAAGCTACTGAATGGCTTCAGAAGACGGAATATGGAATGTTCCTGTGCTAAAGTATATTAGATAGCACAAAGAACTTTGCACCTATTCAAGACCAAAAGAATAGAAATTGCGATACCGAAAATGACTGTATCAATCTTGTTTAAATGTGAGAGCATATGGGTCTTTTATAGCATAAAACTGACTGTATGTAAAACCACTACAGTGTTTTGTCACAATACGTTGTTTATTGCAAAACTTTGACCTCATTACCATGACATTGCATTGCAGGATTCCTAGTGATCATGAAATGACAAAATCCCATGTTTTCTATTGTTATACGACAGAGGGAGCTGATATTCCTTCCTCTCTCTCTCTCTCTCTCTCTCTCTGTCACACACACACACACACACACACGGCTGCTAGCCGAGCAGAGTGTTTCCGGCTGTGTTGGCAGGATGCAGGTTTGGGAGAGCCCTTGAGTGTCAGATGGTCTGGGCTTTTTCTGGAAGAACTCACTGTGGGGAACTGTTGGTTTTTGAGGCACTTTCATATTTACAGTATTTAATCAGCTGTTCAGATGCATACATTTAAATAGTCATTAGTCATAATAAACCATAATAATGAAAGACAAAATGACAGTATATCTTCATATTATCCATTATGGACATACACAAACTGCCTTTTGCTTCTTGGTGTTCATCCTTTCCATATGAATTTGTCAAGATTCATAGAGATTAGATTCAACAGAGATTCAACTGATAGAGATCACAGACAACTTTTAATTCTTTCTTTCTTTCTGAAAAAGTCCAGGAACAGAAAGTAGAGGGCTGGGATCAGGAAATGACTCAAGCCAGAACTAACCTTAGATTAAACAAGTGCTACCAGAGAATCTCTGACAGTTGGCTGAACTGCTGAGAAGCAGAATGTGAGGAGTGTAACACTGTAGTTTGTGGCATTTTCAAAACAATGCTCTGTTTAAGCGGCCCTGACTTTGACTGCAATGGTCTTCTATCATTTGTTGCTTAATATGCCCTTGTTTGCATTCACATTTGTGAGTGGGAATGTTCAAGCAAGAATCTGACATGACCCTGTGGATTATTTTCTGTGGTTTCTCTGAGATTTCCTGTGTTCACACGCTTCAGTGGCTTGTTTGAGCAACCAATGAAAATATAGCATACATGTCTGTAATCTTTCCTGATTTGATTCTGAACGCATAAAGCTGTAGTGTGTAGTGTACTTTTTTGAAACATCTCATGGCACAGATGTACCTAAAGCAGATGAAAGTTAGTTTCTGTTAAATAAGATGCGATCTGGTGCTGGAATCTGTTGTTTTTGAAATCATTCAATGCAATGTTATTAGTGAAGAAACACTCTCTTGTGGCTCTTCACACACGAGCGCTTCAATATACTGCTCATGACATTGCGGAGAACATCTATTCATTCTGGTTAAAAAAATTACAAAACAAAATACACACAAACGATGATCATCTTTGATCTTAATAAGGGGAAAAAAATGGTGCGAGGGCAGATTAGAACCCAAAACCTCTGCTTCGCCTAACTGACCCCGCCCCTCTCCTCCGAGCTGCTCTCTGAGAGACTGTTTACTTTAGCCGCATTCATCGTGAAACTTGCCAATTAGCACAATATTAGGAAAGGTGATTTGCAAAGATTCATTAAAAGACATTATACTCACTGCTTCTGTAGGTGAGGCTGGATCATAAATGATCTGCGTGAACATAAATGCATTTAGGTAGATAAAGGGCACATTCCCTTCAGAACCAAACGTAAGTTAATCCTCTGCGTCTTCAGCGGCTCAGATGTGGGAGTAAATGACTACTGCTATGTTCATTATTACATCCAACAACAAAACACCTCAATCGCTTAGGATTCATGCTTGTCTGCATCTTGGACTGATGACAGCTCACTCAGGGCAGGTCTGAGGTAAGACCAGTCCAATCTGTGCTGAAATGCTGCTGTCAATCAAACTATAGTGTGACGTCACACAGTCAGATGGCTCGATTTGAAAAAGGAGAAAACATTTAAAGGGAACACTCCACTTTTTTTGGAAATAGGCTCATTCTCCATCTCCCCCAGAGTTAATAAGTTGAGTTTTACCGTTTTTGAATCCATTCAGCCGATCTCTGTGTCTGGGGATAGCCCTTTTAGCATAGCTTAGCATAGATCATTGAATCCAATTTGACCAGTAGCATCGCGTATAAAAATGACCAAAGAGTTTCAATATTTTTCTGATTTAAAACTTGCCTCTTCAGTAGTTACATCGTGTACTAA